>MCJB01025723.1:53660-80175 GCA_002018475.1 Nicotiana obtusifolia
CACCCACCCCCCCAGTCAAAAAATCCTAACGAACTCTGACAGAATTTTCTCTCACACACACGCCAAATCCCACTCCCACGATCATACACTCAATTACCAACAGATTGAGGGATTCTTCTGGAGAGAAGCGGTTAGTTTTTCTTGGGGAACAAGGATAAAAGGGTTTTAGGAGGGTAAGGAAAAGGAGAAGTCAGAGCTGGAGAGAAAAACCAGAAACATCAAAAAATAGAAACAGAGAGAAATTGAAATGAGCGATATGAGGGAAAGTTTTCATATTACTTTGATTTCAGTTTGAAGCCCAGAAAACAAAAACACCAAAAAGAGAGGTCGAATCCATTTTCAATTTTTCTTCTTCTTCAGAACATCAAAAAACCCAATAAAAAGAGATATATACTTCTGCTCCTTCGGTTTTGGCTTTATTAGAAGATTTTCAAGAATCGCTTCCGTTCAGAAGTGCTTGAGTTTGATTAAGCTGCCGGTTCGAGTTTCAATCGTGGTCCGTAGCCCTGTTGCTTACATTAACTTTCAAAACCAACAGAGACTTTCGTCCAGGTTCATGTCTTAATTCTTGCTTATTTGGTTTGGTACTTAAATACGATAAATCTGAGGATGTTTGTTTCTAGTTTGCTAATTTCATGAATTGATATCCTCAAATTACACATTAGCGAATAACGTAAAGTGGTTGATGTTTGATATAATCATCTGATTATCGAAAAATCGAAACAAACAATCAAATCATTTGCGTTTGGTGTTGAATCTGCGACCGTATAACTGATATGCGGTTCGCATTTTGGACTTAATTGTCAGAAACGTAGAATCAATCTGTGTTTGGTGTTGAATATGCGACCGCATAGCTGATATGCGGTCCGCATTTTTGACTTGATTATCGCGGATGAGATCGCATTCTTGACTTTGAATCTCGCCCAGGACTCTGTTTGGATTTGTGATCTCCACGTGCTATCTGCGGTTCACATACATGATTGGTGATCGCAAATTGGATCGCATCTTGACACTAGACACTGTCTAAGATTTTGTTCTGATCTGCGACCCTTTATGCGCAGAATGCGATTCGCATGAGGGATGTGCGATAGCATATCCCCATTTGCAGTAATGATTTTGCTCTTTTCCTGTTTTTCGTGCCTTTGGACCGGGTTTGGTTAAATGCATGAAATAAAAGTTAAAAGAACAAGGCCATGAACTGAATTCTTATCTTTCTTTATTTTAGATCTTATTTTCGTATTTTATTACATTGCTCGCTAGTAGTATGTTTAGGCCGATCACACTTGGGTAGGCAATATTAGGACGTTTTGTTAATTTTTGAGGTGAGAGGTCATTCCCTAGTTGAATTTATCCGGGGAATGCCCCGAGGGACTTATGTATCTGACATTCCGGGGAATGCCCCGAGGAAGTTATATTTGGAGGCCAAAAGTAGAACTCTAGTATTTTAATCTTGTTTTCCTTCTTTATTAGGCGGGAATGACCTCAAGCCTCTTGTGTTTTTTTATCTCAATTCAAATGTATTAAAAGCCAGCTAAATCGAGTACGCAACCGTGACTTCCACGGGATTCGAGGAATGCCTAACACCTTCTCCCTGAATCAAATAAATCCCCTTACCCAAATCTCTGGTATGAACTTGACTTTAAGTCCAAGTTCTAAAATGGTGGCCTGGCACACCAGAATCACTTGTCAGGTGGCGACTCTAAACTTTTTCTGATTAGTCCTATCTTTTGTCACTTCCAAAATTGGAAACCCCTTTTACGAATTTTATTAAGCCTTTTATCAACCAAAAAGGGTTTAGTAAAGCTCGTCCCCGAAAAAAGGAGTGACAGCTCTGGCGACTCTGCTGGGGAATTTGCTTGCGGGTTCAAGCTAGTACTTGATTTATTGGCTTTAAAATGTTTGGTTGAGTTTTATGCTTTTTTTAGTTAGCTTTACGTGATTTTTATTATGCTTTCATATTTTATTATTTTGCTAGTTGTTTATATGTTTACAGTTTTTACTTTATGTGTTTATGGCTTTATAACTGTCATCATATGCATTGCCTGGTCAATTTTTTCTGCAACAAGTCTCGGAGCACGCGTCGCATGCACGAACTCTTTGTTGAGTCATGCTTAATTTAGGAGGAAGCCGACGGACGTATGGAGTGGGTGGAAAGTTTGAGCAGCCACCATCGACCATACCCTTTCCCCGAACTGCCTTGTTAGTGAACCCCAAAACTTAGGTCAGCCTTTAGGTCATTTTTATTTGCATCATGCCATTTAGACTTAGTAGGGCTCGGTCCCAGGCACCGTGTCCCTTTGTAGGAAACCTATCCAAATTATGTCAAAATGGGCTCGTGGCCCAAAATGACGTTTAATCATCCTATGTGCTAATTGTTGCATCTGTGAGGGTAAAAAGGTCATTTGGCAGACCGATGTTTTGGAAAGAGAGATGAAAATGAAGTAAAATGGGGCCCCACTAGTATTTTCTTCCACAATCTTTTCCAGAAAAAAAAAAGAAAAAAAAAAGAAAAAAAGAAAAAAAGAAAAATCGAAAAAAAAAGAAAAGAAGATTTTATATTTTCATCATTTTCCAAGAATTCAAGAGAAGTTCCAAGAGTTTTACATTTTTCATCATTTTGCAAATGGCGAAAATATAGTTTTTAGTTGCATCTTCCCGAACTACGCGAACCTGATTCTCGTCTTTCGGGCGGGATACGTAGGCAATCCTCATAGGGTCCGATCTTCCTAGTAAGTCCTAGGTTCTTGGCTTTCGGGGTCGTAGCCAAATCTTAATGTTTAGCCACTCTTGGCCACATCGGCCATTCTTGCAAAATAGGGTTATTTTCGCAAGAGTGGTTCAATTGCCTTGTTTTAGGATCTTGAGCCTATAAATCAGTATCATATCATTCTAAGGTCCGTCCATGCCCAGTTTGTGTCCCTAGCCACATTTGGCCATATCGGCCATTTATGCAAAATATTCCGTTTCTGCAAAATAATCCTTTAAGACCATGATTGTCGGGATATTAGAGTCATGCAGGCTTCAAGTGCAGTATTTCTCATGCTTAGCGGTCAACTTTGTCAAGTTTGCACTAATAGTCACTTTCAGCCACCTAGATCAATCTGCAGATATAGCCAAATCGTGTCTCGCATTTGTCCACCAGGAAATGTTGCGGTGTCATTCCGAGTCATTAACCATGTTCCCTTCATTCAGGTATGGACCCGATGATTCGATCCAAAGTGCTGATGGTGGTAAAGATTCCTAAGAAATTGATCAAGTGGTGGAACATGTTTTCATCGTTAGAGCAGCATGAGTTGATGCATAAATTGGATACCCTAACTTCTCTTCTTGATATCACACCCCGCCCAGACTTAGTGGAGGCAATGTTGACCTACTGGAACCCGCAGAACTTAACTTTCAAGTTTGGGGAGTGTGAGATGACTCCTACCTTGGAGGAAATGTCCGGTCTCACCCGTTTAAGTTATATAGGCAAGAATATGATACTTCCCCAGGACCACTCTAGGACAAGATTTCTCAACGACTTGGGCCTAAAAGATAACAAGCATTTAAAGTGCCTTGAGCAGTCTTGGATATCCTTGGATTATTTGTTTGCTAGATTTGGACCACAGGATAGTTTTGACGTCTTTTGGGATGAGTTCTGCACAACCAAAGCAAAATGGCAAAGACGTCGCCTCGAAGCTTTCAGCCTCGCCTTATTAGGGTTACTAGTTTTTCCATTAGACGAGAGGCACATTGGTACCTATCTACAGTCGGTGGTAATGGCGCTATTTCATGAGAAGCAACACAAAACCGTTACCATTGTGCCAATGATCTTAGCAGAGTTGTACCGAGCCCTGAGTGAAGTAAGGGGAGGTGTCAGGTATTTCGAGGGAAGTAACTTTTTGCTACAATTATGGATGATGGAGCATTTGCACACAGCTTCCTTACTTTGTCCCATCGACCGTGCTTTGAAGGATCGGGTGGTATGCATCGAGGTAGGACGAAATCTCCTAAGTTTACATACCCAATGGGTGTTACAGCTTGGATTGAGTTCCTTGGTTCGAGGACGAATGGGAATGTTTGGTGGGCCTACCTTTGGCTACCTTTAGATGACATCTTAGTAGGATGCCTCATGCAGCCTTTCCTGATGCTAATAGGACTCAAGTGCGTCAGGCCATATATGCCGGTCAGGGTAATGCGACAGTTGGGCAGACGGCAAGAGGAGCCTCCAACTTTGAACCTTCGGAGGTACATCATGAATTTCAGTAAAAAGGTGGTTGACGAAATCAAATACGTGCAATACTGTAACAATGCGAAGAGGATGAAGAAAGAAACATTAGTAAAGGATATTGGCAGGCCCGAGTGTACTCAGGAGTACCTAATTTGGTTACAATCCGTCCCACCAGGGGTCAGTACCCCATTGCCAGCACAGCTTAGGGGGCGGGCAGTTCAGACAGATGATTTTGAGGAAGCATCGGACCAAGATCCATGGGATAAGCTGGGGTTGATAAAGTCTCAGTTAGCGGAATTGGCAGCAAAGGTGGAGCAAGATAGGCAGTATCTGCTTAGGGTTGGTCTTCAGGAGGCAAGGGCACATGCCAGGGTCTTCTTTCCTAGCATTGGTGCTTCTCTATAGGGCATGTTACAAAGCTTGAGCACGACGGATAGCCCAGGACCATCCCAGCCAGGACAGTTGCATTCAGGGGCAGTTTGAGGATCCATTCTATTTAAATGTTTTAAGAATGTCTCATGTATTGTCTAGGTGTACTGAGCCTCTAGGTAGTTTCAAATCCAGTCATAGTGTGGTCAAGTGTGTCTGGTCTTCCATTATTGCACTTCTTATCAAAGGTCTTAAATGAAAAATCCCGAATTTTATTTTTCATCACTTTTTCAGAAACACGCTTGTCTCGATTCATGAAGAACATGATACACAGGAAACTTACTTTGGGTTTTTATCAAGTTATTTTACATCAAAAGAAAGCGTAATGATAAAAAGTGTTGGAAAAGAAAGAGAAGGAAAGATTGAAAGTAATCAAATCGGGATGATGCCATATGACCTTGCAACCCTCTTAGTCATTTTAGAACCATTATTTTTTGCTAGGTGCATCGCACGTAATGTGATATTATTATCTGATAAATGCCCTAACGCTAACATGTTGGTTTTGTGTTGTTGTCCTCCGTTATACTCTAACAATTTCCAGGAAGGTGGTTAGTTTGTTGGCATCCTGGCAAGTCATCCATACAACACCCGATCAAAGCGCCAAACAATCATGGTTAGCAAGGAAACAGACACTGCAGTTGTAGACCCGCCAAGAGAGATTGTTGAGTCAGAATCGGAGTTGTAAGAGGAGGTCCGGAGGTTGAAACATCAGATGGCAGAAATGTATCAGGAATGGGTTAAAGGACACCCTGCACCCTCATTCCCCACCAACTACACAGAAAACCCTGCTTCCATTCCACCACTTTCTCAATCCTAGATGGCCAATATCATTGATCTTTCCCCACAACACGCACCCGGTTTCACCCATTACCACAATTACCCTGGCACTTCGGCCCAAACTTTTCATGCTCCACCAGTCAAAACAACCTCTTACCCTGCTCCAACATCTGCTCCTATTTTTGTACCCCCACCACAAACTACCCTTCATCGATCCTCTAGTGAGCCCGCATTTCCCGCCCTAAATATCCGTTACCATGCACCGGAGCCCACTTTCAAAGTCCCAGACCCTTACTCCTACACCCACCAGTTTGAGCCTCATGTCGAAACCGGCAAACAACCCAAAAATGCAGAGCAGGAGGAGATGTTTAGGAAGTTACAGAGTCTCGAGCAATCATTGAGAAATATGCAAGGGTTAGGGAACCAGGTGAGTGTGGCCTATAAGGATTTATGTTTGTTTCTTGATGTCCAACTACCTGTCGGGTTCAAGATGCCCAAGTTCGACTTGTATGACGGACATGGGGATCATGTTGCCCATCTAAGGGGTTATTGCAGCAAAATGAGAGGCGCCGGAGGAAAAGATGAATTACTGGTGGCATACTTCAGCCAAAGTCTGAGTGGGGCAGCTTTAGAATGTTACACCCACCAGGACATTAACAGGTGGTACACTTGGGACAACATGGATCAGGCCTTCGCCCGACATTTTCAATACAACATAGACATTGTTCCAGACCACCTATATTTGACTAAGGTGGAAAAGAAACCCAGTGAAAGCTTTAGAGAATATGGGTTCCAATGGAGGGAGCAAGTCGCACGGGTCAACCCTCCGATGGAAGAAGACGAGATGGTTATGTACTTCCTTCAAGCCTTGGAGCCCACTTACTACAGACACTTGATCTCAGCCATTAGCAAATCCTTCAATATTGTGGTAAAGATGGGGGAAATGGTGGAAGAGGGGCTCAAGTCTAGTAAGATCATGAGTTATTCTGCTATAAAGGCAACCACTCAAGCAATCCAGAGTGGTACCGGAAGTTTGCTAGGCAAGAACAAGAAAAAAGATGTCACTATGGTTGTCTCCGGATCATGGCAAGGCCAGAGGGGTTCACCTCACCGATACACCCATCCTCGATCCCGATCTCAAACCTATTCCCAAGCTCCATATAACACCCCTCAACATTATGTTTCCCCGCCAAGCCCCCAAGACTTAGCTAGACCACCCTAATATTTTGTTCACCATGCACAGCCATATGCTCAACCCCCTCCTTACCCACAATGGCATGCCCCTGTCTCACAGAATACCTACCCAGCTCCACAAAATGCCTACCCATCTCCACAACCTTACCAAAACCCCAATGGTCCACACTTTCGACCAAGACCAGATTATAGGAGAGAGAGGCAACAGTAGAAACAAACTTTTACCCCGCTTGGAGAATCCTATGCCAGTCTATTCCAAAGATTAAGGCAATTGGACGTCTTGAGGCCAATTGAGTTAAAAATACCAAACCCTCCTCCAAAGAACCTCGATTATTTCCTAAGATGTGCCTATTGTTCTGATGCTCCAGGCCATGACATAGAGAAGTGTTGGCATTTGAAAAGGGCGATACAAGAACTCATTGATACAAACCAAATTGTAGTCCAAAACCCAGAAACTCCAAACATTAACCAAAACCCTTTGCCCGCCCATAAAGAGACACATATGATTGAAGTATTTTACAAGGACGGGGAACCTAAGAAGTCTTATAAGTCCGTCATGATGATTCGGGCCAGTGAAAACAATTTGGTTAAAGATCCAGATTCCACCAAAGCAAAGCCTGTGACAATTGAAGGGGCAACCGAAAAGCCGACGCCGCTCAATTTGAAACCACCGGTGTTGGTCGTAAAAGGGATACCAAAAGATGTTGAGGCCAGTCCAGAAAACTCAAAAGTGATAGTGCTAGGGATTCCAAGTAACCCTGTCATAGTTGTGAAAGGGGCTTCTATTACCCCTATCATCATTAAACCAGTAACCCAACCGCCGGTGGTTGATACCAAGGCTGTTCCGTGGAATTACAAGCAAGTGATAGTGACATACAAAGGAAAGGAATTGGAGGAAGAAGTAAATGAAACTGGAGTATTGACTCGTTCTGGCAGATGTTTTGCTCCAGAAGAATTAAGGAAAGTCAAGCCATTCAAAGACGGTCAATTGCCAATAAAGAAATCGGTTACCGAGGAAGAGGCTGAGGAATTCTTGAAGAAGATGAAGGGACAGGATTATTCTATTATAGAGCAACTGAGGAAAACACCAGCTAAGATTTCTCTTTTTTCTTTGCTGATACATTCAGATGAACATCGCAGGGTCTTGATGAAGATCTTAAATGAAGCGCATGTTCCTGATAAAATCACAGTAAACCACTTGGAAAAGATAGCTAGCAAGATCTTCGAAGCAAATAGGATCACTTTCTCGGATGACGAACTTCCTATCGAGGGGACGGAACACAACCGAGCCCTTTATCTCACAGTGAAGTGTGAAGATTCTGTGGTTTCAAGGGTTTTGGTTGACAATGGCTCTAGTGCAAATATTTGTCCTTTGTCTACTCTGCAAAAACTGAAGATTGGCACCGAAAGGATCCGCTTGAACAGTGTATGCGTTCGAGGCTTTGATGGAGGGGGTAAAGATTCTGTTGGAGACATAATGCTCGAATTGTCAATAGGGCCAGTCGAGTTTACCATGGAACTCCAAGTGTTAGATGTAGCTGTCTCCTACAATCTGTTGTTGGGAAGGCCTTGGATACATACTGCTAAGGTAGTCCTATCCTCTCTGCACCAAATGGTGAAATTTGAATGGGACATGCAAGAAATAGTTGTGCACGGTGAGGAAGATTTGTCAGCCTGCAACAACACAATTGTTCCATTCATTGAAGTTGAGGATGATAAAGAACCTTGGGTCTTTCAAACTTTTGAAACAGTGTCTGTTGATAAGATTACTGAAGGAAAATGCATGCCGGGTCCCAAGTTATCCTCCGCATCTGTCATGGTTGCGAATAAAATGTTGAAGAATGGTTTTGTGCCGGGCAAGGGTTTGGGATCATCTCTGCAAGGTATTGTGCATCCTGTACGCCCCAATGGGAAGTATGGTACGTTTGGTTTGGGATTCACGCCCACAGAAGAGGACATGAAAAGGTTTAAGAATCCAAAACAGAAGGTATGGTCTCTCTCCAAGCCAATCCCACACATCTCCAAGTCTTTTGTCAAATCAGGAGACGAAAAACCTCTAACCTCCTTAATCCCAGAACCTGTGGTCAATGTTGATGAAGAGATAATCAAGGGGTTTTGAAGTCTTTTCAAAGAGGTCAATATGGTAGAGGTTGGTGAAGGATCCAGTAAAGCAGATGTGCAGTTTGTTGGCCCGAACGTGAAGCTTAGCAATTGGGAAGTTACTCCTCTCCCCACCAGGAAGGAGTTCTGGTAGTTTGCTTTATTTCCTTTTCTGTTATCCAGGTCGTTCCACGGTTGTAATCTGAATTTTTCTTTCTTTTAAGTTTTGCTTATCTTGATGTCCAAACCTTTCTATCCTTTATTTTCAATGAAATGCAATTTCCCATTTTCTATTATTCTTAATAATGTTTTATTTTGTTCTTTTATACAGTTCTTTTTATGCGGTTGCAGTGACATGACATGCATGAGGAATTTTCAGCCAAGTTTTAAAAGTCAATCTAGTTCTGAAATAACAATCTAAGAAGTAGAATATAATGATGAAATAGAATATGATGAAGAAGCAGCATTTGAGCAAATCAGTAAAGAGCTAAAATAATTTGAAGAAAAACTGAAACCTAATTTGAGTGAGACTGAAACAATCAATTTAGGGGACCAGGATGATGTTAGGGAAAACAAGATAAGTTTGCATCTAGAACCACAAGTGAAGGAGGAAATAATCAAAACATTGTTTGAATACAAAGATGTCTTTGCTTGGTCATATGACGAGATGGCGAGTTTGAGCACTGATCTGGTAATCCATAAGTTGCCGACTAATCTAGCATGTCCCCCCGTCAAACAAAAGTTGCGAAAGTTTAAGACTGATATGAGTGTAAAGATCAAAGAAGAAATCACAAAGCAGCTTACTACAAAGGTCATTCGGGTCACTCGATATTCCACTTGGTTAGCCAATGTTGTGCCGCTACCAAAGGATGGTAAGACCAGGGTCTATGTTTATTACCGGGACCTCAACAAAGCAAGCCCAAAGGATGATTTTCCATTGCCGAACATTCACATTCTGATCGACAATTGTGCCAAGCATGAGATTGGGTCTTTTGTAGACTGTTACGCGGGATATCATCAGATCTTGATGGACGAGGAAGATGCAGAAAAGACAGCATTCATCACGCCATGGGGAACATACTGTTATCGGGTAATGCCATTTGGTTTGAAGAATGCTGGGGCAACTTACATGAGGGCAATGACCACCATGTTTCATGACATGATACATAAAGAGATTGAGGTTTATGTAGATGATGTGATCATAAAGTCAAAGAAACAGTCTGATCATGTCAGAGATCTAAGAAAGTTTTTCCAAAGGCTCCGCAGGTACAATCTCAAGCTCAAACCAGCAAAATGTGCATTTGGTGTCCCGTCCGGTAAACTGCTGGGATTCATGGTCAGTCGACGCGGTATTGAACTGGATCCGTCGAAGATCAAAGCCATTCAAGAATTACCGCCGCCAAGTAACAAAACAGAAGTGATGAGCCTACTTGGAAAGTTAAATTACATCAGCAGGTTTATCGCTCAGCTCACGACAACCTTTAAGCCCATCTTTAAGATGTGGAAGAAGAATGTTGCAGTCAAGTGGACTGACGACTGTCAAGAAGCATTTGATAAGATCAAGAGGTACCTGTCGAATCCACCGGTGCTGGTCCCACCAGAGCTGGAGAGACCTCTAATTCTTTATTTAACAGTCTTGGACAACTTGTTTGGTTGCGTGTTGGGTCAACATGACATCACAGGAAAGAAGGAGCAAGCAATCTATTATCTCAGCAAGAAGTTCACTTCCTATGAGGTTAAGTACACTCTGCTTGAGAGGACATGTTGCACCTTGACTTGGGTGGCACAAAAGTTGAAGCACTACCTGTCGTCCCACACCACTTACCTCATTTCTCGCATGGATCCCCAAAAGTATATCTTTCAGAAGCCTATGCCCACGGGAAGACTTGCGAAATGGCAGATTTTACTCATAGAGTTTGATATCATCTATGTAACTCGGACCGCGATGAAAGCCCACGACTTGGCCGACCATTTGGCTAAGAATCCGGTGGATGATGAATGGGAGCCATTGAAGACTTATTTTCCTGATGAAGAGATCATGAATGTTGACGAGGTTGCCCATGATGAAAAACCAGGTTGGAAACTTTTCTTTGATGGAGCTGCTAACATGAAAGGGGTCGGAATAGGGGCTGTACTTATCTCTGAAACAGGGCAACACTACCCTGTAACAGCCCAGCTTTGATTTTATTGCACCAAGAACATGGCTGAGTACGAAGCGTGCATTCTGGGTTTGAGGCTAGCTATAGACATGAGAGTCCAAGAAATACTTGTTCTGGGAGATTCAGATTTGTTGGTCCATCAGATTCAAGGAGAATGGGAAACTCGAGATTTGAAGCTTATACCTTACCGACAGTACTTGCATGATCTTTGTCAACGCTTCATGTCAATCGAATTTAGACATCAGGTCATGGGTATATCTGATATATACTACAAGTGACCAAAAGAGAACCATTAGGCGTCTGGCCAGTGGATTTTTCTTGAACGGAGGAATCTCATACAAGAGGACTCCGGATTTAGGATTGCTGAGGTGCGTAGATGCTAAAGAGGCTTCAATTATCATGACCAAAGTACATTCTGGAGTTTGCGGTCCACATAGGAACGGGTATGTATTGGCAAAGAAGATACTTCGAGCAGGCTATTATTGGCTCACCATGGAACGCGATTGTATCAGTTTTGTTCGCAAGTGTCATCAATGCCAGGTACATGGTGATTTGATTCATTCTCCCCCATCTGAGTTACACACAATGTCTGCGCCTTGGCCCTTTGTTGCTTGGGGCATGGATGTTATCGGGCCAATCGAGCCGGCAGCGTCAAATGGCCATAGGTTTATTCTGGTGGCCATTGATTACTTTACCAAGTGGGTCGAAGCTGTAACTTTCAAGTCCGTAACCAAGAAGGCAGTGGTGGAATTTGTTCATTCGAACATCATTTGTCGGTTTGGAATTTCCAAGGTGATCATCACAGACAATGCTGCTAATCTCAACAGTCATTTGATGAAAGAGGCATGCCAACAGTTCAAGATTATGCATTGAAATTCCACTCCATATCGCCCCAAGGCAAACGGAGCTGTTGAGGCTGCCAATAAGAACATATAGAAGATACTTCGCAAGATGGTTCAGAGTTCTCAGCAGTGGCATGAAAAGTTGCCTTTTGCATTACTGGGCTATCGCACTACTGTTCACACCTCAGTGGGTGCAACTCCTTATTTGCTGGTATATGGAACTGAGGTAGTTATACTTGCGGAAGTTGAGATACCGTCTCTTCGGATCGTTGCAGAAGCCGAAGTTGACGATAACGAACGGGTCAAAACTCGGCTCGAGCAGTTGAGCCTGATTGATGAGAAAAGACGGGCCGCAGTATTTCATGGTCAATTGTATCAGAAGAGAATGGCTAAGAACATACAACAAAAAGGTGCGTCCTCGGAAATTTGAAGTAGGTCAGATGGTATTGGAACGCATTCTTCCTCATCAGGTGGTAGCCAAAGGCAAATTTGCCCCAAATTGGCAAGGACTGTTCGCTGTGACGAGAGTGTTGCCTAATGATACTTTGCATTTAGCAGACATAGAAGGAAAATGTGTAGATATGGCTATCAATTCTGATACCATTAAGAGGTATTATGTATAATCTTTTTGCTCAGTTTCGATTGTATCTTGTACTTGGCATGTTCAAGTTGAAATGACGAAGGCATTTTATTCCGCTACCCAAACACTTTCATCCTTCGCTACCCTTTTGAGCCTTATTTATTTTCTTTCATATCCCTCTTTATGAATCAGTAGTAGAAATAAGGAAAAAGAAGAAGAAGAAGAAGAAGAAGAAGAAGAAGAAGAAGAAGAAGAAGAAGAAGAAGAAGAAGAAGAAGAAAAGAAAGAAAAGAAAAGAAAGAAAGAAAAAAAAAGAGAAAAAAAAAGAGAGGAAGAAAAAAAAAAACAACGAAAAAAGAAAAAGAAAAAAAAAAGAAAAAAGAAGAGAAAGGAAAAAAAGAAGTGGAAAGAAACCAACAAACAGGGAAAATGTTTGAACTCCGTTTGACCTGATTCCTTTAAAGGATACGTAGGCAGCCTTACGGTTCGGTCTCATTAAAATTAAAACTTAAAACTCCCCAGCCCCAAAGAAACCGGGTCAGAAATTTGGTTTTGAAAAGATCTGATTCCAAAAGTTGTAATTTTAACCCCTATTTCATCTTAAATTATTTTGAGCTTTCATGCCACCCTTTCTTTCTAACCTTGTCCAAAGCCTACGTTACGGTCCAAAGGAAAGCCCTTCCGATCTATCTTTGAGGATGCCGAGTCAAGCGGAACAGAGACATGATTTGCATCAAGGGCAACACTTCGTCATGGGTGCGTGAGATAAATTTTAAAATGAGAGAGTCTTATTGTTGAAAGCCCTCACGGGCACCATAAGGCGATAGTGAGATGAGAGAAAGTTAAAATGAGAGAATCTTGTTGGTGAAAACCCTCACGGGCACCATAAGGCGATGGTGAGATGAGAGAAAATTCCAAATGAGAGAGTCTTATTGGTGAAAACCCTCACGGGCACCATAAGGCGATGGTGAGTTGAATGATAAACCAATAAGAGAAATGGGATCAGTGAAAGGTCGGTCCCCGAGGTATGCACTCATGCCATCGAAGCTGAATATGAATGGTTGGACAGATTAAGCTGATCAGTCCGAAATGCATGTCATGATCATTGGAGTTGGCCTTTTCTCTTGTGATAAGTCTTTCTTCTCTAAATTTCCTTCACATAATCATCTGTGTTCAAAATTTTTCTTTGTTCCGTCTGTCCAAAATCATTACACTTTGCTCTTTGAGTCTATCTTTATGAGTTTCTTTCGAATTAGCCCATAACAAATAAGCAGAAAAGGATTTCAAAGCCTACTACCAACTTCTAAATTGCGCAGGAACTTGGCCCAAGCATATCACAACAAACAGGATTTGGAATGAATCGTATGCGGATAATTGAAGTTTTGGCAATAAGGCAACTTTTGTGTTTTGGAAAATACAAGGATGCAGCCGCGTCCAGAATAAAAATGCAACGCAACAGGTAAGGATAAGAAATTCAGGTCATTCAGAGATTGTGTGATCCGGTCCCAATCAAAGGTCAAACAACTCTTTGTTCGTTCAAAGTAGCTGATCAGGATGAAGCATGGCAGTCAGCAAAAGCAGATCCCCAGCAGAGTTAAAACTTGAATTTACTCCCCAGCAAAAGCAGACCCTCGGCGATGACGCCACAAAGTAACCACCACTTTTTCAAACTAACAAGACTTTATTTGTCTAAAACAAGAGCATGAAAATTTGTCAATCCACAAAGGCCTCTATTAAAGAAGACATGGCTCGAGAGGCAAAAGTTTCTATTCAGAATTCCCCAAGCAGAGAACATGGCTCAGGTAAATTCATTTTTGACTTTTCAGGACCCTCCTGAATAATGGGAATTAGTTTTGAATTTCTCAGGACCCTCCTAGATAATTGGAATTAGTTTTTAAATTTCTCAGGAGCCTCCTGGATAATGGGAATTAGTTTTGAATTTCTCAGGACCCTCCTAGATAATTGGAATTAGTTTTTAAATTTCTCAGGAGCCTCCTGGATAATGGGAATTAGTTTTTAAGTTTTTCAGGGCCCTCCTGGATAATGGGAATTAGTTTTAAATTTCTCAGGACCTTTCTGAATAATGGGAATTAGTCTTTAAATTTTTCAGGACCCTCCTGGATAAGTTTTCAGGACCCTCCTGGACAATGGGATTTAGTTTTTTTTTTTAAGTTCTCAGGACCCTCCTGGATAATGGGATTTAATTTTAAAATTCTCAGGACCCTCCTGGACAATGGGATTTAGCTTTGAAATTCTTAAGAAGTCTTTAGGTAGCATGATTTGATTAATCCCCGCAGACATGCTCAGGTTCCAAAATGGGGCAGAGAAGTTTCTTTTGTTTTGTTTGCTTTATTATAACATATGTCGTCCACCTGGATAATGAGGGAATACATTTCAAGTTCTTAGCAATCAGGCGCCCACCTGGATAATGAGGGAATACATTCAAGTTTTAGCAATCAGGCACCCACCTGGGTAACGAGGGAATACAAGTCAAGTTTTGGAAATCAGGCACCCACTTGGAAAACGAGGGAATTCATTTCAGAGTCACTTCAAACCCACAAATATAAGAAACATTAGGAGCCCGCTTGAAGAACAGGGTCCATCATTTTCCAGTTCTACATTGAAGATCAAGTAGAGGTTCAAGGAAGATTCAAGACAAGAAATAAATAGGATCTTGTATTTTTATTTTACTTCTGCTGTAATTTTCCTTTTATTTTTGATGTAATGGCAAGAACCGTGGACTGGAACCTCGACGGCACTTCACTCGACCCCCTACCTCTGTACTCCATTGCCCTTCTTACTTACGAACTACACGTGGCCTGATTCCTTTGTAATCAAGGATACGTAGGCAGCTCAAATACCAGGGCTCGGTCACATTCCTTTTCCTTTAGTTTTGGCTTCCCCAAGCAGAGGTCGGGTCAAAAAATTGTCTTGTTGTTCTTTGCCTGAAAACACTCCATGTTTCCCATCAAAGAGGGGCAGCTGTAGACATGTGATTTTTGACTCATGCATTAGAGTCACCTCTAATAGTTATAGCACTCTTAGAATAATTATTGGAGCCTGTTTTTGTGGGAATTCATTTTATTATTAATTTAATTCTATTTAGGTACAAAATTTAAAATAGAAAATAAAATATATATATATAGTCCCAAGCTCTTATATTTGATAACTTTCTTAATTCAATCAAAAAATATTGCATTTTTGGGCATTTAAAACGGGTTTTTCAGTTTTGTTCTTGGCCCAATTTTATGTTGGAGCCCATTCCAAATACAAGTCCATAATTCAGCAGCCCAATCCTTTACTCTATCTGCCGCATAGAGTAACGAACTCTGACAGAATCTCTCACACACACGAAAATCCCACCCCACTATCTTCATTGATTACTAACAGAATTGGGGGAATCATCTAGAGGAGGAGACGGTTATTTTTTTTCTTGAAAAACAAGAATAAGAGAAGGGCTAACACGAGAAGGATGTGGGAAGATACACAGCAATAGAAAGGAGAAAAAAAAAACAGAGAGTAATTAGAAAGAAAGACTTCAAGAAAGGTTCTTAGTTCGCTGTAGGTTAGTTTAAGACCCATAAAACAAATACCAAAAAGGGAGCTCGAATCCATTTTTGGGTCTCTTCTTCTTCAAAACTTCAACCAAAAAAAAAACCAGAAAACATAGGAACTCACATTTCTCCTGTCTCCCAAAAAATCGATTTCGATCGAAGAGGTGCTGGAGTTTGATTTAGCTGCCGGTTCGAGTTACCATCGTGGTCCGTAGCTTTGTCGCTTGTATTGACTTTCAAACCAGCAGATATTTTCATCCAGGTACATTTCTCAATTCTTGTTTATTTTGTTGGTATGATTTAAATATGACAGATCTGTGGATGCTTGTTTCCAATTTGCTAACTTCGTGAAATTGATTAGGCTCTAGTTACACTTTAATGAATAGCATAAAGTGATTTATGTCTGATATAATCATTTAACAAAAGAAAAACCTAAACAAACTATCAAATCCTCTGCTTTTGGTGTTGAATTTGCGACCGCATAACTGATATGCGATTCGCAATTTGGACCTAATTGTCAGAAGCGTAGGGTCAATCTGCGTTCAATGTTAAATCTGCGACCGCATAGTTGATATGCGGTCCGCATTTTTAACTTGATTGTCGCATTTTTGACATTAAAACCTTGCCCAGGACTCTGCTCCAATTTGCGATCTCGGCGTGCGATTTGCGGTTCGCATATACGAACTGCGATCGCATTTCTACACTGGATACTGCCTAAGATCTTGTGCTGATCTGTGACCCATTAGGCGCAGAATACGGTCCGCATGAGGGATATGCTATCATATGCGATAGCATATCCCAATTTGCAATGATGTTCTGCTCTTTTCTTGTCTTCTATGGCTTTTTCGGGATCGGGTTTGGTTAAATGCATTAAATAAAAGTTAAAAGAACAGGGCCATGAACTGAATTTTCATTATTCTTTAATTTAGATCTTTTTTATTTCTTATTTTATTACATTGCTCGCTAGTAGCATGTTTAGGCCGATCACACTTGGGTAGGCAATACTAGGACGTTTTGTTAATTTTTGAGGTGAGAGGTCGTTCCCTAATTGAATTTATCCGGAGAATGCCCCGAAGGACTTATGTATTTGACATTACGGGGAATGCCCCGAGGTATTTGTATGTGAAGACCAAAGGTGAAATTCGTAGTGTTTCAAGTTTTAGTTTTGTTTTCCTTTTATTATGTGGGACCGACCTCAAACCTCTCGTGCGTTTGTTTTTCTTTGGTTTGTGTTTATCTCAATTCGAATATTCTAAAAGCCAACTAAATCGAGTACGCAACCGTGATTTTTACGGGATTCGGGGAACGCCTAACACCTTCTCCTCGAATCAAATGATCCCCCTTACCCAAAGCTCTGGTATGAACTTGGCTTTGAGTCTAAGTTCTGAAATGGTGGCCTGACACACGAAGAATCAATTGTCAGGTGGCGGCTCAAAACTTTCATTATTAATCCTTTGTCACTTCCAAAATTGGAAACCCCTTTACGAGCTCAATTAAGCCTTATTTAAAAAGGTTTAGTAAAGTCTCGCCCCGAAAAAGGAGGAGTGACAGCTCTGGCGACTTTGCTGGGGATCTGTAAATTCAACTTGCGAGTTCGAGCTAGTACTTGATTTGTTGGCTTTTAAAATGTTTGGTTGAGTTTTTATGCTTTTTTGTTAGCTTTGCTTATTTTTATTATACTTTCATATTTTTGTCATTTGCTAGTTGTTTATGTGTTTACAGTTTTGCTTTATGTGTTTATCACTTTATAACTGTCATCATATGCATCGCCCGGTTGTTTCTTTCTGCAAAAAGTCTTGGGCGTGCACGAACTCTTTGTTGAGTCACCCTTAATTTAGGAGGGGAAGCCGACGGACGAATGGAGTGGGTGGAAAGCTTGAGCAGCCACCATCGACCATACGCTTCCCCGAACTGCCTTTTTAGTAAGCCCAAAACTTAGGTCAGCATTTAGGTCATTTTATTTGCATCATGCCATTTAGACCTAGCAGGGCCTGATCCCAGGCACCGTGTCCCTTTGTAGGAAGCCTGTCCAAATTCTGTCGAAATGGGCCCGTGGCCCAAAATGACATTTAATCATCCTATGTGCTAAATGTTGCATATGTGAGGATAAAAAGGTCATTTGACAGACCGATGTCTTGGAAAGAAGGGTGAAAATGAAGCAAATGGGGTCCCACTAGTATTTTCTTTCATATTCTTTTGAAAAAAAAAACAAAATGGAAAAAGAAAAGGAAAAGAAAAATCGAAAAAAGGATGAAAAGAAAAGATGATTTTACATTTTTCATCATCTTCTAAGAACTCATAAGAAAAATGTCCAAGAGTCTTTACATCGTTTTATAGTTACATCTTCCGACTACGCGAACCTGATTCTCATCTTCCGGGCGGGATACGTAGGCAAACCACATAGGGTCCGGTCTTCCTTGTAATTCCTAGGTCCTTGGCTTCCGGGGTCGTAGCCAAATCTTGCATGTTTAGCCAGTTTTGGCCACATCGGCCATTCTTGCAAAATAGGGTTATTTTTGCGAAGGTGTTTCAATTGCCCACGTCTTAGGATCTGGAGTCCATGAATCAATGTCATATCACTCTAAGGTCCATTCATGTCAGGTCTGCGCCCCTAGCCACATCTGGCCATATCGGCCATTTTTGCAAAAACAGTCCATTTCCACAAGATAATTCTTTAAGACCATGACTGTCTCTTCGGATCGTTGCAGAAGCCGAAGTTGACGATAACGAATGGGTCAAAACTCGGCTCGAGCAGTTGAGCCTGATTGATGAGAAAAGACTGGCCGCAGTATGTCATGGTCAATTGTATCAGAAGAGAATGACTAGAACATACAACAAAAAGGTGCGTCCTCGGAAATTTGAAGTAGGCCAGATGGTATTGAAATGCATTCTTCCTCATCATGTGGAAGCCAAAGGCAAATTCGCCCCAAACTGGCAAGGACCGTTCGCTGTGACAAGAGTGTTGCCTAATGGTGCTTTGCATTTAGCAGACATAGAAGGCAAATGTGTAGATATGGCTATCAATTCCGATGCCGTTAAGAGGTATTATGTATGATCTATTTGCTCATGTTCAATTGTATCTTGTGCTTGGCATGTTCAAGTTGAAATGACGAAGGCATTTTATTCCGCTACCCAAACACTTTCATCATTCGCTACTCTTTTGAGCCTTATTTATTTTCTTTCATATCCCTCTTTTGGAATCAGTAGTAGAAATAAGGAAAAAGAAGAAGAAGAAGCAGAAGAAGAAAAGAAAGAAAAGAAAAGAAAGAAAGAAAAAAAAAGAGAACAAAGAAAAGAGAAGAAGAAAAAAACAACAACAAACAACGAAAAAAGAAAAAGAAAAAAAAAGAAAGGAAAAAAAGAAGTGGAAAGAAACAAACAAACAGGGAAAATGTTTGAGGATGCGGAGTCAAGCGGAACAGAGACATGATTTGCATCAAGGCCAACACTTAGTCATGGGTGCGTGAGATAAATTTTAAAATGAGAGAGTCTTATTGGTGAAAGCCCTCACGGGCACTATAAGCCGATAGTGAGATGAGAGAAAGTTAAAATGAGAGAGTCTTGTTGGTGAAAACCCTCACGGGCACCATAATGCGATAGTGAGATGAGAGAAAATTCCAAATGAGAGAGTCTTATTGGTGAAAACCCTCACGGGCACCATAAGGCGATGGTGAGTTGAAAGATAAACCAACAAGAGAAATGGGATCAGTGAAAGGTCGGTCCCCGAGGTATGCACTCATGCCATCGAAGCTGAATATGATTGGTTGGACGGATTAAGCGGATCAGTCCGAAATGCATGTCATGATCATTGGAGCTAGCCTTTTCTCTTAGATAAGTCTTTCTTCTCTAAATTTCCTTCACATAATCATCTGTTTTCAAAATTTTCCTTTGTTCCCTTCTATCCAAAATTATTACACTTTGCTCTTTGAGTATATCTTTATGAGTTTCTTTCGAATTAGCCCATAACAAATAAGTAGGAAAGGATTTCAAAGCCTACTAGCAACTTCTAAATTGCGCGAAGCGGAACTTGGCCAAGCATATCACAACAAACAAGATTTGGAATGAAAGGTATGCAGATAATTGAAGTTTAGGCAATAAGGAAACTTTTGAGTTTTGGAAAATACAAGGATGCAGCCGCGTCCAGAATAAAAATGCAACGCAATAGGTAAGGATAAGAAATTCAGGTCATTCAGAGATTGTGTGATCCGGTCCCAATCAAAGGTCAAACAACTCTTTGTTCGTTCAAAGCAGCTGATCAGGATGAAGCATGGCAGTCAGCAGAAGCAGATCCCCAGCAGAGTTAAAACTTGAATTTACTCCCCAGCAGAAGCAGACCCTCGGCGATGACGCCACAAAGTAACCACCACTTTTTCAAACTAACAAGACTTTATTTGTCTAAAACAGGAGAATGAAAATTTGTCAATCCACAAAGCCCTCTTGTAAAGAAGATATGGCTCGAGAGGCAAAAGTTTCTATTCAGAATTCCCCAAGCAGAGAGCATGGCTCAGGTAAATTCATTTTCAGCTTTTCAGGACCCTCCTGAATAATCAGAATTAGTTTTAAATTTCTCAAGACCCTCCTGGATAATGGGAATTAGTTTTTAAATTTCTCAGGACCCTCCTGGATAATGAGAATTAGTTTTTAAATTTCTCATGACCCTCTTGGATAATGGGAATTAGTTTTTAAGTTTTTCAGGGCCCTCCTGCATAATGAAAATTAGTTTTAAATTTCTCAGGACCCTTCTGGATAATGGGAATTAGTCTTTAAATTTTTCAGGACCCTCCTGGATAAGTTTTCAGGACCCTCCTGGACAATGGGATTTAGTTTTTTTTTTAAGTTCTCAGGACCCTCCTGGATAATGGGATTTAATTTTAAAATTCTCAGGACCCTCCTGGACAATGGGATTTAGCTTTGAAATTCTTAAGAAGTCTTTAGGTAGTATGATTTGATTAATCCCCGCAGACATGCCCAGGTTCCAAAATGGGGCAGAGAAGTTTCTTTTGTTTTGTTTGCTTTGTTATAACATCTGTCGTCCACCTGGATAACGAGGGAATACATTTCAAGTTCTTAGCAATCAGGCGCCCACCTGGATAATGAGGGAATACATTCAAGTTTTAGCAATCAGGCACCTACCTGGGTAACGAGGGAATACAAGTCAAGTTTTGGAAATCAGGCACCCACCTGGAAAACGAGGAATTTCATTTCAGAGTCACTTCAAACCCACAAATATAAGAAACATTAGGAGCCCGCTTGAAGAACAGGGTCCATCTTTTTCCAGTTCTACATTGAAGATCAAGTAGAGGTTCAAGGAAGATTCAAGACAAGAAATAAATAGGATCTTGTATTTTTCTTTTACTTCTGCTGTAATTTTCCTTTTATTTTTGATGTAATGGCAGGAACCGCAGACCGGAACCTCGACGGCACTTCACTTGACCCCCTACCTCGGTACTCCATTGCCTTTCTCACTTACGAACTACACGTGACATGATTCCTTTGTAACCAAGGATATGTAGGTAGCTCAAATACCAGGGCTCGGTAACATTCCTTTTCCTTTAGTTTTGGCTTCCCCAAGCAGAGGTCGGGTCAAAAACATGTCTTATTATTCTTTGCCTGAAAACACTCCATTTCCCATCAAAGAGGGGCAGCTGCAGACATGTAATTTTTGACCCACGCATTAGAGTCACCTCTAATAATTATAGAGCTCTTAGAATAATTATTGGATCCTGTTTTTGTGGTAATTCATTTTATTATTAATTTAATTCTATTTTAGGTACAAAATTAAAAATAGAAAATAAAATATATATAGTCCCAAGCTCTTATATTTGATAACTTTCTCAATTCAATCAAAAAATATTGCATTTTTGGGCATTTAAAACAGGTTTTTCAGTTTTGTTCTTGGCCCAATTTTATGTTGGAGCCCATTCCAAATACAAGTCCAAAATTCAGCAGCCCAATAGCCCAATCCCTTACTCTATCTGCCACGTAGAGTAACGAACTTTGACAGAATCTCTCTCTCACACACGCAAATCCAACCCCACTATCTTTATTCATTACTAACAGAATTGGGGGAATCATATAGAGGAGGAGACAAGAATAAGAGAGGGGCTAACAGGAGAAGGATGGGGGAAGATACACAACAATAGAAAGGAGAAAATCAAAAAAAAAAACAGAAAGTAATTAGAAAGAAGGACTTCAAGAAAGGTTCTTAGTTCGCTTTAGGTTAGTTTAAGACCCATAAAACAAACACCAAAAAGGGAGCTCGAATCCATTTTTGGCTCTCTTCTTCTTCAAAACTTCAAAGAAAAAAAAAGCCAGAAAACAGAGGAACTCACATTTCTCCTGTCTTCCAAAAAACCGATTTCGATCGAAGAGGTGCTGGAGTTTGATTTAGCTGCCGATTCGACTTACCATCGTGGTCCGCAGCTTTGTTACTTGTATTGACTTTCAAACCAGCAGATATTTTCGTCCAGGTTCATTTCTCAATTCTTGTTTATTTTGTTGGTATGATTTAAATATGACAGATCTGTGGATGCTTGTTTCCAATTTGTTAACTTCGTGAAATTGATTAAGCTCTAGTTACACCTTAATGAATAGAATAAAGTGATTGATGTCTAATATAATCATTTAACAAAAGAAAAATCAAAACAAACAATCAAATCCTCTGCGTTTGGTGTTGAATCTGCGACCGCATAACTGATATGCGGTTCGCATTTTGGACCTAATTGTCAGAAGGATAGGGTCAATCTGTGTTCAGTGTTAAATCTGCGACCGCATAGTTGATATGCAGTCCGCAGTTTTAACTTGATTGTCACATTTTTGACATTAAAACCTTGCCCATGACTCTGCTCCAATTTGCGATCTCGGCGTTCGATTTGCTATTCGCATATACGATTTGCGATCGCAGATGTGATCGCATTTCCATACTGGATACTGCCTAAGATCTTGTGCTGATCTGCGACCCTTTAGGCGCAGAATGCGGTTCACATGACCGCATATTTCCATTTGCAGTATTGTTCTGCTCTTTTCTTGTCTTCCATGGCTTTTCGGGACCGGGTTTGGTTAAATGCATGAAATAAAAGTTAAAAGAACAAGGCCATGAACTGAATTTTTATTTTTCTATAATTTAGATCTTTTTTTTCTTATTTTATTACATTGCTCGCTAGTAGCATGTTTAGGCCGATCACACTTGGGTAGGCAAAATACTAGGATATTTTTTTTAATTTTTGAGGTGAGAGGTCGTTCCCTAATTGAATTTATCCGGGGAATGCCCCGAAGGACTTATGTATTTGACATTCCGGAGAATGCCCCAAGGTATTTGTATGTGAAGACTAAAGGTGAAATTCATAGTGTTTCAAGTTTTAGTTTTGTTTTCCTTTTATTAGGTGGGACCGACCTCAAACCTCTCGTCCGTTTGTTTTTCTTTGGTTTGTGTTTATCTCAATTCGAATATTCTAAAAGCCAGCTAAATCGAGTACGCAACCGTGATTTTCACGGGATTCGGGGAATGCCTAACACCTTCTCCCCGAATCAAATGAAACCCCTTACCCAAAGCTCTAGTATGAACTTGGCTTTGAGTCTAAGTTCTGAAATGGTGGCCTGACACACCAAGAATCAATTGTCAAGTGGCGACTCAAAACTTTCATGATTAATCCTCTTTGTCACTTCCAAAATTGGAAACCCCTTTACGAGCTCTATTAAGCCTTATTTAAAAAGGTTTAGTAAAATCTCGCCCCGAAAAAGGAGGAGTGACATTAAAAATAATTTTGTCTAATGTTACACACTTCATTTGTAGACTAAGTGTGCCTGGGAGGACCGACATAACAGTGCCATTCTTGTAAATTTTGTGTTCAAATGTGATAACAGACTATCTAATTCCTTCTGTTCTGCTCGGAAGAAGAGCAAGAACCCTTCATGGATTCTACGCACCTATGGGAGGATCTTCTAAGGCAGTGAATTGCTGAAAAATTCGAGAAGAGGAGTGAATAGGGAAAGAAGGCTCGAGCATCTGAGAAGGGTGGCTCCTTGCACTGTGTGGGTGAAAGGAGCATGGTGATTGCGAGGAGACTACTGGTAATTCCTTAAAATATTTAATTCTGTTTTTGTCGAACTATATTATATATTTTAATTTAGTTAATATGTTTTATTATATTTGCAGGGAAAAAAATATGGGAGGAAGATGACTCCTGATGAGTTCTTCATGGAGATTTACATCCGAAAGAAGAAGGCACCGACAGATCCAACTAGATGGGTCAAGGACCGGCCGGAGACTACATATGTAAGTTTTATAACTACTATAACTTGAAATTAATATTTATAATATTATATAGTTAATAATATTCTAGCTTCTAAATAAAGGGCCGCTACAAGACTAATGTGGAGAAGTACACTCAGAGCTTGTCGCTGAATGAGCAAGGCGAGCGACCACCCCTTTCAGACAAAGAAGCCCAGAGATATGGTTGGATGTTGTCGGTGGTCCTATAAAAGGAATAGCATATGGCCTTCCAAAGAGATCATTTTAGCGCTACAAGACTGGATTGCAAGGTATAGGGATTTCCTCCCAGGACGAGGCAATTGATAGGTCAACTCTCTCGGCTATGGAGAAGAAGATTGCAAAGCTGATAGCAGAGCTTGAAGAGACAAAGGCTAGAGAACAAAAGAAAGATAAACAATTTTATATCCTTCAAGTTGAGCTAGAAAAGAGGGACCAACAATTTAATGTCCTTCAAGGTCAGCTGGCCAGTCTTCTTGCTAGTGGTGCTTTCCCCATTCCCCGGTCTCGTGATCCTTCCCCAGATATGTCTCCTTCTCATCATGATCATTCGAACCATGCTGGTGATGAAGGTTCTAGTAATGGAGATGGAAATCATGTAGTACAAAACACTCATTGAATGATTCTTGAACTTTTAACTTGTGAAACATTTTGTTGTTGGGTTTGATGTTTCGTTAATATAGTTTATTGGAGATGGAGATGATGTTTTGTTAATATTGTTTTGATAGTTGTTATTATTTTGGTTGTTATTGTGGTTATTATTGTTGTTATTGGTTGAATGGCAGCAATGTAATGTCACCATTATAGGTGATTGGTTGTTGGTAGGTGGTGCAGTTGTAAAACAGTTGTATTCTGCTAAAAACTTACCCAGAAAACCGACTGCCTACTGACCGAAGTCAGTCGGAAATGTTCAATTGATTTTTCAAAAATTTAAATTTACCGCCCGACTTCGGTCGGAATTTTTTATTTTAAATATTAAATATTTTAATAATAAAGACTGACTTTAGTTGGAATTTTAAATTTTAAATTTTAAATATTTTAATAATACCGACCGATTTCGGCCGGAATTGAAAAATTTTAAAAAAGATGAATAAATAAAATTTCGACCGAAGTCGGTCGCCAATTTTAAAAATAATTAAAAGTTATTTTCAAGAATATTGACCGAATTCGGCCAGTAAGATTATTTTGTTTCAGAATAATTAGTCAAAGCGCGTCGAAAATTACCGACCGACTTCAGTCGGAAATATCGACCGTCTGCGGTCGATAGCCGTTAGCGACCATTGTTCGAATTTTGAAAACGATCAAAAATCGACTGATTTTTTTTCGATTCTGAACGATTTCAGTCGATTTTTCTGGACGCTTTTTGACAGTTTATTTGGTAGAGTAGTAAGTAAATTACTTTTAAAGTGCAAGTGCATCTTATTAATTATATATAGTGACAAAACATGATTACAAGCAAGTGTCCGTAACTAGGGGGACCATTGGACGATACGTCATATATAATTGAAGATTTTTTTTGCAGTTCTTTTTTTTTTTTAACGACTATATCTTTATATATTCATCGTCTAAACATATATCTTTTATTAGCATAATTATATAACATATTGATCTTTTTCGTGGGAAAACTACATCCTCAAGCTAAGTTTGAATCTTGTCAAAAAACATACAAATTAACAAATAATAATGACTTCTAAAGTGCTAGTCCATCTTATTAATTATAGTGAGAAAACATAATTACAAGCAAGTGTCCGTTGGATCCTTTACTCATATTTCATCTAACTCATCATTGGCCTAGCTAGTGACCAGTAGAACCTAGAGGAAGAAGAAACAAGTCTAAATACATAGACGGCCCATTAAACGTGACACCAATTTTTATTTTGACATCTTGTACCTAGTAGATGCTCCTACGTCATTCAAAGTTTGCATATAAAACCACTCGTGACTAACTCTCTCAACTAGTTAGTAGAATACTTGTAATATATAAATCAAAATAATTAATCATATTATCAAACTGCGGATAATTGCAGCTTCTAGACTGTCAGCATCTACAGTGGATAGTAACTGAGAGAATCGATCACTAAGGTCATCCATTTCTCTGTTCAAGCTTCTAATGTAGTTGCAAGTTTCTTGGAGCACCTTTGATGGTGATGCCTGCAACATGAACCAACATCACAATATATAAAACAACGATTTAACCAATATGCAATGATATAATAAAGATTCTTACACTATTAGTGTAATTATTTGATACATGAATTTTGATCATATTCATGCGCAATCAAAAAAACTTGTCACCAATAAAACTACTTGTGTCATTCTTGAATGTGCTTGATATATATATATATATATATATATATATATATATATATATATATATATATATATATATATATATATATGT
>MCJB01025723.1:80277-106344 GCA_002018475.1 Nicotiana obtusifolia
ATATATATATATATATATGTATATGTATGTATAAAAGGACTTAGCTAACTTATTGCATGGTTGTAGTAGGATAGAATTGTATGCATCTTTTATTTTCTTTTGTTGTCCCTAGCAGCATCCTAACAACACATTAGTAGGAGGGATTTTATTGCCTTTTGGTCCAAACACTAAGCCTGCCCGATTCTTTTTTCTCTCTTTCTTTTCTTCTCACGTCAATGGTGATACCTCAATAAGCAAAAACATTAAACTGATAAAATGGCTGCAACCTAAAGACAAAACACAAACTAGAATATTTGGACAACAATCACTGCTTTAATTTCTCTTTCATTGTTCGTCTTTCCTTTTTGGTTCTTTTAGAAGAAGCTTCAGCAGTCGGATTAATATAGTCAAATTTGGACGGCACTAACCCGTCATTTTTATTAGATCTAAAATTGCAGATGTAGAAAGAATGGGGTTAGGAAAATGAAAGATTGTATTTTGGGTTCTCTTATATATTGGATGTGTGGCAAATTGTGAATAAGTATTGTTTCACTTGATCAAATTCTTAAATTTCTGTTGGCACATTGCATAATGAGAGAAACAGACAAGAAAGAGCTTATCAATTTTTCTTTCTTCAGTGTCTATGGCGTTTGGTAAAGAGGATGGAGAAAGAGAATTTATGAAGAGAGACAAGCTGGGGAGACAGGGACGGGGGATATGTGTGCAAATTTGTGATGGGTTTTAATGTTTGTGAAAAAGACAAAAAACCCTCTGCTATTAATGCATGCCAATTCATTGTTAAGGAGATATTTAAAGAAAATAAAATATGTATACAATGTTAATCTAATACAAGCATGTAGTAGGTTAGTAAAACTCGTAGGGCAAACACCTATAATTATGAACTGGAGCTGTCATAACTTGCGACTATATAATATAGCAAGGGGAGGGCTCGATAGAGATAAATGCCAAGAATGTGAAAGCGCTTGGTTGTAGTAGATAATTTATCTTATTTTATAAATTATTAATTTAAATCTTTTATAGAACTCAAATTCATAAATAGATGGGAAAAGAACAATCAAGTCTTGACGCAAATACCATTTACGCCATAGTCAAAATGTTGTGTTGCATAATATTAGACTAACCATGCCTAAATCTGTGCAGTAATGCGTTGCAAATCTATAAAAGGGCCAATTCACTAACGTAAAGTTGACTTTTATAAACTGGGAGTTGGGCCCCAACGGCATGAAGAACAAATTAAACAAATATTATACTGCAGAAGTTGTGTTGTTTTCAAGAAAAACTACACCATACGAAAAGGAAGAGAGAGAGAAAATAGAAAGTCTAGTCTTTCTTTAAGTATGGTAATGCGCATGGTGATTCTCTGTTCGACTCGTCAATTTTTTCTTTTGCAGTTTTTGGTATGTCAAATTAGGGTGTTCACACCTCCTCTGAGTATAGAAAGACCGAAACTTAGCATAAGTTATACGGAATTTAGCATTCTGTTACTATTAGGCACCTACAGAACACATTATTATTATTCATCACATAAAAGTTCTGCATTATTCACCACATGACAATTTCTATATTGTTGTTTACTCCATTATTATCCTCATATTATATCCCTGAATAACTAGTCGGTCAACCAAACGAACCCTTAACTTATACTCCCTCCGTTCTAGTTTACGTGAACCTATTTCTTTTTTGGTCCGTTTCAAAAAAAAAAAGACCTATTCTAAATTTGGAAACAATTTAGATCAGCTTTTATAACCACACAAATACTCGGCACACTTTTTGACTTATTTAGGACCACAAATTCAAAAAGTCTTTAATTTTTTCTTAAACTCCGTACTCAGTCAAACATGTTCACATAAATTGGAACGGAGGGAGTAACTAACAACACAACGACGATAAAACCACACAGTCAAGAGGTACGTACAGGATCAAATGATATACTTGGGATATATATAATACTACTGTAACTATACCTCACTCTTCCATTCCTTCTAAAGAATCTCAACTTTTACATACCATATACAAAATTTGAATAGCAAATGTATAACTGACGAAAATATTGATCAAATGCAGCTGCATATGTTGAAACATGCAATAAATAGAAGAAAGAATTTAATTAAGCTACATAAAAAAAATTATATAACATTGATAGTGTAAAGAATTTTGACATTGTCACTTCTATTTAACAGTTTATAACGTTAATACTCCATTTTCAAAGTTAACGTATATAACTTTATGTTTGAAAAATTGTGTGCTTCTGTAGGTCAACTAAATTTGATGATGTAAAAAATTTACACGCTGTCAATGCACAGAACTTAGAGTGGGAGAAGAAATAATAAGCTTTCGTCTAGTGAAAAGAGAAAATGAGAATTAGAACCTTGCTGGAACGGCGAGTTCGAATCTCAGGTAGAAGTTGTTGCAATTTGGATACAAGTTCGATGATCTGATCATCTGAAATCCTCGAAGACCCCGAGTCTCTGGACCTTCTGCTTGACATGCTTCAAATAAATGTAAGAAAACTCCTTTTCAAATTTTGTGTAGTTGGCTCCTCTTATCTTTTTTCCTTCTTTGTTTGTTTGGAGCAAAGTGAAAGCTATTACGTAGTGGCAATGAATTTGGAAGGATGAAGAAATTAAAAAGAAGTAAACAGGGAGTTATGGTAGCTAGAAAAGGACTAGGGAAAAAAGTGATAACGGACGAGCTTTAAAGGAGGGGATGGCCCACAAGGAAAAGAAGAAAAAAGAGAGGAAGTCTTAGAGTAACACAAAGAGTCAAAATGTACAATAACATAGAAAGTGATGTTGGATGTGAAGTAGAGAAATGCATGGAAGAAAGTAGCCAAAGAAACCTTCTTGTTCAGTCGTCAGTGTATAAGCTTTCTAAATAGTAAATTACCAGTTCCTTCTAAGATATTTAAAAATTGGTGCACTAAATAAAGGAGAAAAAAAAAATGAAGTATTAAATGGGAATTGATCCTTGTTTTTTTGAGTAAATAACTCAACTTTTAATAAAGTGTACCATTCAATCATTTTGAAGCACATGATTCAGCAGATAATGTTAGATCAATTCTATAAAATATGTGAAAACTTACAGATTTTTCACAGCGCACAAGCTTAGAAAGGAAACCTAGAAACTTTTATGAGCTCAGAGAAACGACAGTAAAGGAAAATATTTTATTATCTGGAAAGAATGAAATTCACTTTGTACAAAATAATATGAAATGTCCTATTTATATTATTTACAAATGAATTGGGTCGGATTAGTTTAATAAATAACTGTCCGGTCTAATTATGGGCTGGTAATTTTGGGCTTCTTCTCTTCATTCTCTTCATTCTCTTCATGGGCTTCAACACCCCCTCCCCCCTCAAGCTGGAAGGGGAATCCATTCTAAGCTTGGAAATAAATGCCTGTTGATGAACACCCAACAGAGATTTAGTAAAAATGTCAGCAACTTGTAAGGAGGTAGAGATAGAATGTAAAGTGATAACCCCTGACTTCAGAGCATCCCACACAAAGCGGCAGCTACTTTAATATGTTTCGTCCGTTCATGAAAAACATGATTCTTTGCAATATGTAAAGCAGATTGGCTGTCACAATAAACATCAACAGGAGTAAGATTAGCAACACCAAACTCAGTCAATTGTCTGAGAACCCAAGTCACCTCAGCAACTAGCAGTCGCAAGGCCCAATACTCAGCCTCAATAAAGGATAGGGCAATGGTGGGCTGCTTCTTATATTTCCAGGCTATAGGGCAGCCACCGAGGAAGAGGATCAGACCACTAACAGACCTTATAGAATCAGCATAGCTAGCCCAGTCAGAATCATAAAATCCATGAAGAGCAAGATCAGAAGAATTGGACAACAACAAACCCAGAGTTGTAGTCCCAACCAAGTACATGAGCACATGATAGGCTGCATCCAAATTGAGCATCCGTGGGGCAGACATGTATTGGCTCAAATGTTGGACAGTGAAGGAAATGTCTGGCCTAATGTGTTCGGGGATATTCAATTTTCCCACCAATCTTCTATACACAAAAGGATCAGGCAGTAAATCCCCAACAGCAGTTGAGAGTTTGCAGTGAGGATCAAGAGGAGAGACCACAAGAGATACATCTGAACAATGAAATTCAGAAAAGAAGGTCCACAAGGAACTTATGCTGATTAATCAGAAATCCATTAGACTGTTTGAGAACTTCCAAACCAAAGAAATAATGAATCTCACCAAGATCCTTAATTTTAAATTGCTCATCTAGAAAACTTTTCAAAGTAGTAATCTCTGATAAATCATCACCAGTCACAAGTATATAATCTACATAGACTGCTACCACAGTTAAACAATTATCATGCAGTTTTATAAATAGTGAGTAATTATTCACACTTGGTTGAAAACCTTTAGATTGAAGTGCAAAGGATAACTTGGCATACCATTGTATGGAAGCTTGTCTAAGACCATATAGAGACTTATTAAGCTTGCAGGCAAGAACATGCCCAGAAGAAGAGGATTGGACACTCAAACCAGGTGGACTTTTCATGTACACTTCTTCATCAAGATCCCCATGTAAAAATGCATTATTGACATCTAATTAAAAAACTGATCAATTTCTCTTAGCAGCTATAGTCAACAAACATCTAATTATGGTCAATATAACTACAAGAGCGAAAGTCTCATTAAAATCAACACCTTCCTGTTGAATATCACCCCTAATGACTAACCTGGCCTTATATATTTCAACAGACCCATCTGCCTTTTGTTTAATTTTGTAGACCATTACAAGGGATTGCTTTCTTTCCAGAAGGAAGTGGCACAATAGTCCAAGTGTTATTGGCATCCAAGGCCTGAAACTCCTTCGTCATAGCTTCCTGCCATGCAAGATGTGAAGCAGCTTGATGATAAAATTAAGGTTCAACCAAGCTTGTGTCAGGAGTATAGGAACAATTCTTAGAGCTGGAAACTGAGGTGCAAACATAATCATTGTGCTATACATGAGTTTTAGATGGTGTCTCAAATCTTCTGAGAGGAGGATCAGAAATAGAAGGAGGAGGAATTATAGAACTAAAGGAGGGAGCAGAAGGAGGAATTGTTGAAGTGGAATGAGATCCAGGTGTAACAATAGCAGTAGGAGATATAGGAGGAGGAAACAAATGGGCAGCAGAGGAATCAGAGTAAGGAAAGAGGTTTTCATGAAACACCACATCCCTAAAATGAAAAATAGCTGAGGTAGATAGATTTAACAGCTTATAGGCTTTCTTTCCTAGACTATACCCAATGAAAATAGAAGGAATTGTCCTAGATTTGAATTTGTCTCAATAAGGCTTAGGTACAGCAATAAAGCACAAGCATCCAAAGGCTCTTAAATGTTCAAAAGAAGGAGAAAAACCATGCAGCAGTTCAAAAGGTAATTTGTGATGAAGTAAAGGGGAAGGGAATCTATTTATACGATAAGTAGCAGTTAAAATACATTCTCTCCAGTATTTGAGTGGAGTCTTAAATTGAAAAAGGAGTGCTCTAGTAGTCTCTAGAAGATGCTTATGTTTCCTTTCCATTACACCATTTTGTTGAGGTGTATGTGGACAAGAAGTCTGATGAAGGCTTCCTTGGACAGAAAAGAATGATATAGCCTCAAAATTACCCCCAACTCAAATGCATTGTCTGATCTCACTACCTTAATATGAGTACTGAACTGAGTCTGCACCATAAAGATATATTATTTTAGAATGGTAAAAGCATTGGCTTTAGAAGATAAGAGATGAGTCCATATTTCCCTAGTAAAGTCATCTACAATAGTTAAAAAATATTTGAATCCATTATATGTTTGAGCGTGATAGGGTCCCCATAAGTAAAAGAGGCAGTAGAGTGAATAGAACTTTCAAGGAAAATGAGTCTTTGCTGCCTGGCCATAGGACATATAGGACACAGAAAAGAGTGTTTGTGGGGTAACTTGTTGGAAAAGAAGGTATATGTTTTATTTTAGCATAAGGGGCATGTCCCAACTTTAGGTGCCACATATGATCAATAGATAAAACAGAAGTAGAGGCAATATCTAAAGCAATCACACTATTTTTAGAAACAGTACACACAGGAAGATAGTGATTAAAACTGCTCTTATTCATTTCATTAACGTTGGCTGTCATGGTATTTACAAAAAAAGAAGTGGAAGAATCAGAATTACTAAAGTCAGCTAGCTGAAGAATGTATAGCCCCTTCTGAAGCTTACAAAGAACCAGTGGCTTTTTCATAGAAGGGCCTTGCAGTAGAGCAGAAGCATAATGAGTAAATAAAGCATTACACTTTTTATCGGGTTATTTGATATTTATATTGAGTTTCTGACTAATTCAATTTTATGCCTGTAAAATTATGAAAAATATTTTATCGGGTTATTTTTTTATTTTAAGGGCTTAAATCTAATTTCATTTTAATTAAAGGAAAATGAATCATATCTAATTATTCCCTCGTAACCCTTAGTGATTCTCAACTCCAATCTTCACTCACGACACCCTCCAACTGTTAACTTGAGATATATAACAGGCTAATTCCATATTTTAATTATAAACTTAACAATTATATGTAATTACTTTTAAAAGCGATTAAAGTGCAAAATATTTCTTACACTATCCATACATAAAATAAAAACTCCTTTAAGAATAATAATACCAATTTGAAGAAACTGAATTTAGAATCTATTTATACCATTTTGAGCATAGTGGGAGGCAAAAAGTTGATGACCTTTAGTTCACGGAAGTCATGGCAGTACCTGTGTGCCCAGTACTAGGAAATAGAGTGATGGCATTGGCAATAATTCACTTTGGAACTAGTTACAGACCAAATATGTCATGTCACATTTGCCCCGCGAAGAAGGGGAGAGAGAAACTACTAATGAAAATTAGGGGTGGTATATTTTCTACAAATTAATTTCTTTGTACGTGCGTTACATGTATATATCGAGTCATATATGCATGATTTTATAAATTAATAACAATAAGATTTAAAAAAAATGAGGAAAAAATTATACACGAAAAAACAAAATGTAAGTTTTTGTAAATAATTACACTTATTTGTCAAAGTCAAAAAATTGAATATCGTCTAAATCGACAAAGATGAACAATCAAATTTTAATTAAATACATATGATTATTTTTACTCATTTTGATTTTATGATAATCATGTAATGAAGTGTATATATACTTCATTATATATGATGCTCTAGTTGTATTTTCTTTTCTACTATTCCTAATGATAATAATATTGGATCGCCATTGTCTTCTTCAAAATTTTTGGTGTTCTCGATTGTTATCTTAGTGTTTATCTCTTCATCTTCAATTTCGACTGCACCAACCTTTTCAACTTTATGTGTCTTCTCTTAAGTTAAATGTCTTGTAACTTGATCTCCTTTTTGCGTTTCAATTTTTATAAGTAATGTGAAATTTTTTTTTTCTTACTCAACACCAATTTACGATATAAGTAGAATTCTTATTTTTGTACTAAAGTTAGTAGGTTATTTTAAAAGGATCATTACAAGATAAGGTAATGTAACATTTTGAGAGATTGATTGTATATGTTTTAATATCGCAACGAAACAAATATAACTTCAAAGATTATAATATTACTCTCCCCCGCCCTAATTAATGTGGTGATATTTGACTTGACACTAAGTTTACGAAAGAAATTTTTTTTTAAAAAAAAATTTGTGATCTAAAATAAATTATAAATATTAGTATGGCTTTAAATAATTGAAAACATAAGTTTTAATGATAAATTATTTCCAGATAAGGAAACATGACATTCATCTTGAGACTTACTAAAAATAAAAGAGTATCACATAAATTGGAATAAAAAAAATACTACATTCTTTATCATCAAATACCTTAAATTTTAGAGGGTATCAACAAACATACATAAATAAACTATTTACTTATTTAGTGATATAGAAAATGTTGGAAAAGAATTGAAAACTACAAGTGCTTTCCTTTGGCTGTAATCAAGATTTTCAATGCTAGAACAATGATGTACAATAATATCATTTACAAAGTTTACTTTTTTAAATGCTTGGGTCATCATTATTTTTTTTATATCGCATTAAATCCCTCTCTCTCTTTATAAATGATTAGATTGAATACACTCTAAAAGTGTATAAATTTTTAACGGATCATTACACAAATAGTCGGCTGAATTTTGCTGTTAATTTTTTCTAATCGATATAGATAAACTATACACTTATTATACATAATTATATATTTTTTATATTTGAATTATACATATTTATATATTCACCGACTATTTTCAGTTTAAGCAGTTGGATGTGCGACCATTTAAATTAATTGTTCATTTTTTAAAGTGATTGGAAGAACGTACCTCTATATGGTCAAATGAATTATGATATCCCCGATCTTCACGTCTATGACCTCTTTTAACAGTATATGTATTACAATTATTTTTTTATTTTGTCCTTTTATACATATTATGCATGTGTTTCAATTAAATATTACATAATAACTACTATATCTTCGAAATAATTTCGTAAACTAAAAAATCAAGTCATATAATTATCATTTTTGAAGAGATATAGCATTTCACCATCTTCTTCTGCTAGCACCAATAAGGTTATATGATCACACCTGAATTTTATAATTAAATATTATATTAATTGTAATAAATATTTTGATTCTATCAATTAATGATTATGATAAAATTAACAAATAAGTTAACTAATTATAACTACCTTTGGTTCATGAGTAAACGTTAAATATGTCCGTATTGAAAGAGTAACATGTAAAATGGAGAAGCCTTAACTTTCAATTAAATATCAAGATGCCAACAAAGAATATTAAAAGAATATACATGTATATTTTAAAGAAATTATTGAGTAAATACGAGTATAATACATTTGATGGAGTATTAATCAATGAAGTCTAAAGAAATTACCAGGGTCTCCTTTGGTGCATTTTGCCTCATCGAAGGAAATCATGTTTCCTTTGTGGGTATTGTTGATATATTTTGTTTCTTCTGGTTGCTTGAAATCGTTTGAATTTATCTAGTTAAAGATAATACATAGGGAGTGAGATGATCATCCACATGACCATTTCACAAATGATGATTGTTGGTGGCTTAATTATGTACGCATCCTTTGGCAAGTTATCCAAATGACTCATGTAACTTTTATTTTGAATGAAATATTGTATACCTTGGCAAATAATCAAAATAACAATTTATGTTATTAACAATTGTATAGATAAATCTATTTTATTTTATTAAATAGAGTGTTTAATTAAATAAGAAAGATATTTAAGTAATTTAACTTTAAATTATAGGGTTCCAATCTACTAAATAATATATCAAAGCAGCAAACCAATCAACCTGTGATATTCCAGTGATATCTTCTCACAGAATGATGTATAGGCTAAGCGAAATAACACTGAAATCCCAAGAGCATACTTTTTTCTTTCTTATTAAATAAGGTATTTAAATATGATGAAAAAGAGAAAGTTATTGAGAACTATTGGACGTTGAAGTTTTACAAGAGAATAAAAGAAAGGACTTTGAGTGGTGAAAAAGAATTAAAATACTTAACTTCAAACATATGTACTCCGGTCCAGAAAATCTTGGCTTGCCTCGTGAAGTGGAATGATTTATGGTTGATGAGAAGAGTATCATCGTGTGAAAAATGTAGTATGAGTGCTTTTTATTTGCCATTTGGAAAAGAAATAGTTGTGACTATTCGTTGAGAATCCTATGCCTTTTTTTGTTTAATTTCTTAAGTACGACAATTAGTATATTAAGTTTTTATAGTTTCGACAAAATGAGGGATGCAACATTTTTCTTGATCGACATAGCATGTTTGGACATTTGATAATTAACGGACTTGCAACCTTTGCCAAGTTAAATCCGAAGTAAGAATGTATATAATTTTTTTAGTTAAGTCTAACATTAAACTATAACACACAACCTTTGTTTGCTCACAGGAAATTCTCATGAATTAAATCTCAAGATTGTGTTTCATATTGTCACCATTTGAGTACTAGTTCAGCGCAAGCGCCATATCATATATATATAAAAGGCAGCCTAGTGCACAAAGCTCCCGTTATGCGTGGGGTTCGAGAAACGGCAGGACCACAATGGTCTATTGTGTTAGGATATATTATAAACCATGCGTATTGTTATGCTATTCTTTATGGAATAATTATTTATTTATTTATTCCATTCAATTCAATAAAATTTTATTTTTTAAAATATATGTATTTGTCTGTGTGTCCGTTGCTTATATAGTAGATGATTTAGTGTATAGAGTTTAGCTTATACATAGAAGATTAGATCATCGGTTCTTATAAGTCATAAAGTTTATGTTCACAATCTAATGATGGAATTGGACAAACCATCGGAATGGTTGTAGCACAAGATTAAATATAATTATCTTGGTTATGGGAATGGTTTTAATTCCGACTTCTTGTGCTAGTACATTTTGTATGTACTGAACCGATCAAGTAGAGAGAAGTATTTTATACTGACTTAACAAAATAATTTCTCTAGTCCATTCAATGTTTATTATTAGTTGTTTGTGTCATTTATTGTTTTGATTTATTAAAAGGCGAGATTCTTTCATGGATCAATAAGCCTGGTAAATTGGACAATAATGATATATATTGGCGAAATAATAATTAGTTGATAAAATTCATGTCTCGGCTTTTGAGATTGATGATACTCCTTTATGAAAGCTTATAAGTTTTCATGTGTAAACCAGGCCGGTGGATTTTGTATCCGACATATGAAATAAGTTAAGCAAAAATCTAAAGGAAGTAATCAATAAATTAAATTGTCAGTAATTTAATTTGATTGATTAGTATCTGAATCTTAACATGGGGAGTTAAACAGGATTTTATGGAAGAATTTCGAAACTGAACTAAGGAGTGCAAATACAAATTTTTAGTGGAATAGTTCGTAATAAATTATGGTAGAAATTAATTTCGAATTTCGAAATTAATCCCATAATAGGGAAACTTGTTAATTAAATTCTGTGGTTCCTACTGTGCCTAAATAATAGGAAATAAATAAAATCTTTCCTTAGTGGAAGAAGAAAACCTAACAGGTTTTGGAAAAGGGGTTTAACCTAAAAGACGTGGCTATATATACTCCATACAGGACTGGCCGTTTTTGCCCGAAATTCTCTCTTTCCTGATATTATTTGGGTAACACAGTAGAAGACTGTGGAACATTTTTGCTGAGGTCGCGGTCTTGTTACTCTGGAATTGGATACCGAGATTAATCTTCTTTGTTCGCGCTTCAAGAGGTAACTCGAATAATCTCCGTATGTGTTAATTGTTTAATTTACACGTGAATATGATACTAATTTACTTCCGCTGCGATATATAATCCAACATATTGTACGCAGTCTTACCCTGCATTTCAGTTAGAGGTTATTTTCACACCGACGGTACTACCAGCCTAGCCGGTCGCAGTTGCTCGGGCCCAGGTGGGACCCACTATGAGTGAAGAGGAGTAGAAGAGACTAGAGAGGTTTGGGAGGCTCAAGCCTCCGTCATTCAGTGGGGCTGAGTCAGAGGATGCTCAGGAGTTCTTGCATAGGTGTCAGCAGATTCTTCGCACGACGGGTATTTTGGAAACTTATGGGGTCTCATTTACTACTTTACAGCTGTCGGGCGCAGCCTTCAGATGGTGGGAGTCCTATGAGCGGAGCATGCCAGCCGGTGCTACACCACTTACATGACACGAGATCTCCGTTCTCTTCCTTGAGAAGTTTATGCCACCGACCCGCAGGGAGGAGTTGTGTAGGCAGTTTGAGCAGCTATGCCAGGAGGGCATGTCCATGACCAGTACGAGATGGGGTTTTCACAGTTGGCTCGTCATGTGGTCTAGTTGGTTCCGACTTAGAGGGAGAGGATTAGGAAGTTCATTAATGGCCTTAATTATGGACTGTACTTTGTTATGACTCGAGAGATTGCATCAGGTGCTAGGTTCGACGAGGTTGTTGATATTGCTAGGCAACTAGAGCAGGTCCGTAGTCAGGAGTGTGAGGAGAGGGAGGCCAAGAGGACTCGTGGTTTGGGTGGTTTCAGCGGTGTTTCTTTTGGAGGGCAGTCCTACCACAACAGGGGTTATCCTTATAGGCCCGCTCAGATGGCTCGTCTAGTTCATCGGGGTGCATCAACTAGCCATGGTTGATACAATGCTCGTCCGGGTCAGTCATCGCTTAGTGCCCTCTCAGCTAAAATTCATCCCGTGCTCCATTTTTTCAGGGTTCATCTATGCGAGGTTCTTCTAGTAGTTATTCTAGTTCTCAGGGTCGATTCAGTCCCCATCACCATGGGGGAGTTGCTTCGAGTACGGGAAGTTTGGACATGTGTGAAGGCAGTGTCCCCGTCGCCTTGGAGGTCCAGTTCTGCAGAGGGGTCAGGCTATGACTTTCATACCGGTTACTTGACCACCTGCCCAGCCAGCACGGGGTGGGGCTTAGGCAGCTATAGGTCGCCCTAGAGGGGGAGGCCGATCAGGTGGCGGTCAGGCTCGATTCTATGCTATCCCTGCCTGGCCAGAGGCTATTTTTTCAGATGTAGTGATCACATGTAGTTTTTTTAGTATGCCATAGCTTCCACCTTATTTGACCCTGGTTCCACTTATTCATATGTGTCATCCTATTTTACTCGTTATTTGGATATACCTCGTGAGTCCTTAGTTTCACCTGTTCATGTATCTATACCAGTGGGCGATACTATTGTTGTTGACCGTGTGTATCTATCGTGTGTGGTGACTATTGGAGGGTTGGATACTAGTTTGATCTCTTATTTCATAGTATGGTTGATTTCGACGTGATTTTGGGTATGGATTGGTTGTCCCTATGTCGTGATATCTAGATAGTCAAGCTAAGACCATGGCGTTGGCGATGCCGGGGTTACCTAGGATCGAGTGGAGAGGTTCTCTAGACTATGTTCCCAGTAGGGTGATTCATATCTAAAGGCCCAACGGATGGTTCGGAAGGGGTGGTTGTCATATTTGGCTTTCGTGAGGGATGTTGGTGCTGATACTCCTACTATTGATTATGTTCTAGTAGTGCAAGACTTTCTGTATATGTTTCCTGTAGACCTGCTGGACATGCCACCCGACAGGGATATTGATTTTGGAATTGACTTGGTGCCGAGCACTCAACCCATTTCTATTCTCCGTACCGTATGGCACTAGCAGAGTTGAAGAAATTAAAAGAGCAGCTTCAGGAGCTTCTTGATAAGTGTACATTAGGCCTAGTGTGTCGCCTTAGGGTGCACCGGTTCTATTTGTGAAGAAGAAGGATGGTACCATGCAGATGTGCATCAACTATAGGCAGTTAAACAAAGTTACAATTAAGAACAAGTATCCTTCGCCATGCATTGATGATTGATTTGACCAGCTTCAGGGAGAGAGAGTGTTCTCTAAGATCAATTTGAGGTCTGGGTATCACCAGTTGAAGATTCAGGACTCGGATATTCTAAAGACGGCATTCAGGACCCGTTGTGGTCATTATGAGTTTCTTGTGATGTCTTTTGGGTTGACCAATGCCCCAGTAGCATTCATGTATCTGATGAACAGTGTATTCCAGCCATATCTTGAATAATTTATCATTGTATTTGTTGATGATATCATGGTGTACTCACGTAGCCAAGAGGAGCATGCACATCATTTGAGGATTGTATTACAGAGGTTGAGGGAGGAGAAGCTTTATGCCATGTTCTTCAAGTGTGAGTTTTGGCTTAGTTCGGTGGCGTTCTTGGGACACGTGGTGTCTAGTGAGGGGATTAAGGTAGATCCAAAGAAGATAGAGGTGATTCAGAATTGGCCCAAACCGTCTTCAGCTACTAAGATTCGGAGTTTTCTCGGCTTGGCCGATATGATTGTCGCTTCGTGAAGGTGTCTCGCCTATTGCAGCGCCTTTTACCATGTTGATCTAGAAGGGTGCACCATTCAGGTGATCGGATGAGTGTGAGGAGAGCTTTCAGAAGCTCAAGACTTCCTTGACCAAAGCTCCAGTTCTAGTTTTGCCTTCAACATCAAGTTCATATACAGTGTATTGTGATGCTTCTCAAATTGGTATTGGATGTGTCTGGTGTAGCAGGGTAGAGTGATTGCTTATTCTTCATGCTAGTTGAAGCCTCATGAGAAGAACTACCCTGTTCATTATTTGGAGTTGGCAGCCATCGTTCATGCATTGAAGATTTGAAGGCATTATCTCTACGGTGTGTCTTGTGAGGTATTTACGGATCACCGGAGCTTCCAGTACTTGTTCAAGCAAAAGGACCTAAATTTGAGGCAGCGGAGATGGTTGGAGCTGCTAAAGGACTATGATATTACCATTCTGTATCATCCCGGGATTGACAATGTGGTAGCCTATGCCTTGAGTAGGAAGGCGGTGAGTATGCGTGGCCTCGCATTTATTCATGTTGGTGAGAGACTGCTTGCATTAGATGTTCAGTCCTTGGCCAATCAGTTCGTGAGGTTAGATATTTCGGAGCCTAGTTAGGTTCTAGCTTGTGTGGTTTCTCGGTCTTCCTTGTAGATCGCATCAGAGAGTGTTAGTATGATGAACCCATTTGCTTGTCCTTAAGGAGATGGTTCAGCACGTTGATGCCAAGAAGGTTTTTATTAGGGATGCAAGAGTGTTGCGGATGCAGGGTCAGATTTGTGTGCCCAATGTAGATAGGTTACGTGAGTTGATTCCTGAGGAGGCCCACAATTCACGATATTCCATTCATCTGGGTGCCGCAAATATGTATCAAGACTTGAGGTAGCACTATTGGTGGCTGATGATGAAGAAAGATAGAGTGGGGTTTGTAGCTCGGTGCTTAAATTGTCAGTAGGTAAAGTACGAGCATTAGAGGCTGGGCGGTTTGCTTCAGAGGCTTGAAATTCCGTAGTAGAAATGGGAGAGTATCACCATGGACTTCGTAGTTGGGCTTCCATGGACTTCGAGGAATTTTGATGCTATTTGGGTGATTGTGGTTTGGTTGACCAAGTCCGCGTATTTCATTCCAATTGGGACTACCTATTCTTCGGAGTGGTTGGCTGAGATCTATTTTCGCGAGATCGTTCTTCTTCACGGTGTGCCAGTGTCCATCATTTCAGATCGAGGCACACAGTTTACATCGCAGTTTTGGAGAGCAGTGCAGCGAGAGTTAGGCACATAGGTTGAGTTGAGTACATTATTCCACCCTCAGACGGACGGACAGTCCGAGGGCACTATTCAGATACTGGAGGATATGCTATGTGTTAGTGTCATGGATTGAAGGCTCTTGGGATTAGTTTCTACCGCTTGTAGAGTTTGGCTACAACAACAACTAGCAATCGAGTATTCAGATGGCTTCGTATGAGGCTTTTGTATGGGAGGCAGTGTCGTCTCTTATTGGTTGGTTTCAGCTGGGTGAGGCTAGGGTATTGGGTGCTGACTTGGCTCAGGATGCTTTGGACAAGGTTACGTTGATTCAGGATAGGCTTTGCACGGCATAGTCTAGGCAGAAGAGCTACGCCGATCGGAAGGTTCGAAATGTTGCTTACATGGTGGGAGAGAAGGTATTCCTTAGAGTTTCACCCATGAAGGGTTTTATGAGGTTCAAAAAGAAGGGCAAGTTGAGCCCCCGGTATATTGGTCCTTTGAGGTGCTTGAGAGGATTGGAGAGGTGGCTTACAAGCTTGCATTGCCACCTAGTCTATTGAGTGTTCATATAGTGTTTCATGTTTCCACGCTCCGAAAGTATTTTGGCGACCCATCTCATGTTTGGGACTTCAGCATGGTTCATTTAGATGGTGATTTGACTTATGATGTGGAGCCGGTGGCCATTTTGGACCGGCAGGTTCGAAAGTTAAGGTCAAACAATATAACTTCAGTGAAATGCAGTAGAGAGGTCAGCTAGTCGAGGAGGCTACTTGGGAGACCGAGTGAGAGATGCAGAGCAGATATCTACGCCTATTTGAGACTCCATGTATGATTCTAGACCCGTTCGAGGATGAATGTATGTTTAAGAGGGGGAGGATGTAACGACCCGGCCGGTCACTTTAAGTATAATAGCCTCGTTCCCCCATTCATTGCTTATTCAATGCTCATTTGTTGTTATGTGACATGCTGTCGTGGTTGTTTTGGTTCCGGGGATGTTTCGAAATGAGTTGGGACACTTAGTCCCAAGGTTAGAAGCCTAAGTTGGAATAGTTGACTGGATGTTGAGTTATGTGTAAATGGCTCCAGAATGGAGTTTTGATGGTTCCGATAGCTTCGTATGGTTATTTTGAACTTAGGAGTGTGTGATATTGATTTGGAGGTCCGTAGGTAATTTTGTCTTGAATTGGTGAAAGTTGGAAAAGTTGAGGTTTGGAGAGTTGAGAAGTTTGACCGAGAGTTGACTTTGTTGTTACCGGACTCGGATTGTGGTTCCAGAAGTTGGAATAGGTCCGTTGTGTCATTTATGACTTGTGTGCAAAATTTGAGGTTAATCGGATTTGGTTTGGTATGTTTATGCATTAGTTTTGGAAGTTAGAAGTTCATAAGTTCACCAGCCTTGAATCGATGCGCGATTCATGGTTTTAGTGTTGTTTGATGTGATTTGAGGCTTTAAGCAAGTTCATATGATGTTTTAGAACTTGTTGGTATGTTTGGTTGAGGTCCTGGGGGCCTCAGGTGTGATTCAGATCATGTTCGGCGCATTTTGAACTTTGAGGAACTGCTGATTTTTTTGTTGCTGGTTCCCTCTTTTGCAATCGTGGAGAAGGAGACGCGATCGCGGAGAGTGTTGTAGGCAGCTAGGGAAATTGTGCTACGCGTTCACGAGAAGGGGTCTACAATTGTGAAGTTTAGGAGTTAGAGAATCACGAACGCGTGAGCTAGGTCGCGTATGTGAGATCAAAAGAGGAGGCTAGGAGTTCATACGATTTATTCTTTGCGATCGCGTGAAGAGGTCTGCGATCGCGTAGGTCGAGGAGTTTGTGAATCGCGTTCGCGAAGAGTACTTTGAGGGCAGCTTGATTTTTGTTCTTCGCAATCGCGAGGGACTTTCCGCGATCGCGAAGAGGAACATCTGGATAGAATATAAGATTTCAAAAACAAGTGTTGGAGTATTATTTCATATTTGGACTTTGGGAGCTCGGACTGAGGCGATTCTTTGAGGGATTTTCTAGGAACTGATTAACTCACTTGGATTTGGTTAATATACATGAATCTACCATTGTTTTTATCATTTAGTTAGTGTTTTGGGTTGGAAAATTTGGGGAAAATTATATAAACTTCATAGGTTTTAATTTGAGGATTTGAAGGTCGAGTTGTGATAGGAATTGAGTAATTTTGGTATGATTGGACTCGTGGTTGAATGAGTGTTTGGATTTTGTTAATTTTATCAGATTCCGAGACGTGGGCCCGGGGTTAACTGTTTTAGTTGACTTAAGACTTTTGTTAAAGAACTTAGCTTTATCATATGCAATTGATTCCTATAGCTTGTGTTGATCGTATCGAGTTTTTTGTGGCTAGATTCGAATCTTTCGAAGGCCGATTTGCGAGGCAAGGGCTTGTTGGAGTAGAGATTTGAACGGTTTAAAGTAAGTAACACATCTAAACTTGGATCTGAGGTTATGAATCCCTGATTTATGTGTTATATGGTTGGTGTTGAGGTGATGCACATGCTAGGTGACTGGTATGTGGGCGTGCACCGTAGAAATTGTGACTTGGTCGATTCCGTGAAACTGTGTAGTCATCTAATCTTGTTATTATCCACGCATTCTCCATCTGTTAGAGAAATTGAGCTCTGAATCATGTTAGAAATCATGTTTAGGCTATACGCTGGTACCGTTGGGACCCATATAGGTTGTTTGTTCTTGAATTATTTGCTAATTTGGAATTATGTACTCAGTCACATCTATCCTTGAATATCATATCCCCATCTCTGTTGCCATTATTGTTACATCATATTATCTTTTTTGGGCTGATTGTGATGAGATTTTGTGAGCCTGAGAGACTGGAGGGATTCATGACCGAGTGAGACCGAGGCCTGATTGTGAGTGATATTTATGGGATCGGGCTACACGCCGTAGCAAGCTTTATTAATTCATGCAATGATTGGCTTATTACAGCGCTTGGGTAGGATCTGCCCCTCCGGAGTCTGACATACCAACAGTGAGTGCTGGTACCTACTGAGTGCGAGTGCCGATCATGAGTGCCGAGTGACAGGGAGGACTAAGTGACTGAGCTTGCTGAGTGAACTAATACTCCGAGAGTATGAATATGACTTTATCACTATGTTGCATTACAGTTGGTATGCATAATTGACATGTAGATATAGTGTTGTATCATTCCTCACATCAGCCACACTTGGCATATTTTATCTGTGTTGAACTTAAAAGTGTTAAACTTGAAAGCATGTCTACATTTTGTACTGTTAAAAATCTGTATTTGGATTGTACTTTTTGAGCTCGTCACTACTTTCAGCTCAAGGTTAGTCTTATTACTTATTGAGTACATTGGGTCCAGGTACTCATACTACACTATGCACTTCGTGTGCAGATCCTGGTACTTCTAGGCACGACGGTTGCTAGCTTTTGGAGCTTTATCTGTTGGAGACTATTGAGGTAGCTACCTTGGCATCCGCCGACCTCGACTCTCCTTCTTTTCAGTTTATTTGTACAGTTCTATCTTTCTAGATAGTGTTTTCAGCAGTCATACTATGTTGTCATTTAGATGCTCATGTACTCAGTGACATCCGGATTTTGGAGGATTTTGTATTGAGTTGCGGTGTTTTCTTATCAGTTAGTTATGAGATATTTACTATTTAAGCTTATTTCAGTATGTTTACATTAATGATGCGTGGTTATTTGTGAGTTTTCGGCCTGCCTAGTATTGCTATAGGCACCATAACGACATGTGTGATTTTTGGTCGTGACTGTATACAACAACAACATACCCACTGTATATACCGTCATCAATAATCATAACATTTTTACTTAAAATAGATATTTAATAATATCTCTAAAAGTTAGTCAAATAAAGAATAATTGTATGGGGTAAAATCTATTTTTAACAAATGGTCGAATGGTAACATGACACGTAGAACCGAAGATAGGCAAAGGGAAAGTCAGGGAGTAACAATTCCGAGTACAACTAATGAAACCGAAATCGGAGTTATCCCGAAGGGAGCATAACCGACAGGAGAAGATCAAGAGTTTGTCATCGGATAACATTCAATGAGGGAATATTTACTAACATTAAATGAGCGACCGTTTTAGAGAAAATTTGCATTCATGATCTGCCATTACGCGTTTATCAATGTCTCTTTTATTATCATTTAAGAGGAGCTTCATCCTAGGATCTTGTTTCCCTAGGTAAAGCTATAAATAGTAGGCTCAACATTCACTGTAAGGGGACAAAAAGGCTATATTTTACTACTTTTGCTCTCAATAAATCAATTTTATTTGCACTTTGTCGTTGCTTTCATTTTTGACTTCAGAGGCATTGCGCTCGGAGCCAAGCTTGTCTTTTCCTCCAATTTCAACTTCTAATCTCAATTTGAATCTTATCTCTTTATTATTTTTTGGATCAAACCAGTTCGCTTGTCTATGTACCACGTAATAAACTTAATTATATCGTTTTGCGGGTAAATAGTTTGGCGCCCACCGTGCAGCTTAGACAGTTGCGTAATTGCTTGATCCTTATGTTTATTACTAACTTTTTATGATTTTTTCCTTAGTGAAAAAGATATGGCAGCTAATGATGTCAACATCAACACAACGTTGAGGGACACGAAGAATTGTCCCAACATGATGACTCTATCAGTGAGACTCGCAAAGAAGGGGATGAGACGACCCCGGTTTGAGATGGCCAGTATCATCGGCATGTGCGGGAACCGACTCCTAATGATACAAAGGAGGAAAATATCATGGAAACAGATAAAAATCCTGAGAGAACAACATAAAGAAATCATGAAACACCTCTCAAGGCAGGATCGGGTGATGACGGAGTTAAAACAGGCATTGTCAGGAGTCTCCAGAAATGCGTACGGAAGGGGCCCGGTTCCTCCCAGTGTTCCTGCGAATCAAATGGCTCAGAGGATCGATCAAAACATCCCAAGGGGCAAAGTCGGCTTCGACGAATTTGGAGGGACTAGTAGCGGATTTGGGAAAAACAATGGGAATGATCCCTTCAAAACTGAGCTCATGAGGTTTATGAGGGAAATGAACGAACGAATGGATCAAAAGGCAAAGGAGTTCCACGCTCAGATGGATCAAATTCCGGATGCACCACCAGTACTGAAGGGACCAGATTCGAAAAAATACACACAATTGCCGTTTAAACCGAGCGCAAAACCAGAGTTAATTCCAAAGAGGTTTAAGATGCCGGACATACCAAAATACGATGGGACTTCGGACCCGACCCGTAGAAGCACATCACAACCTACACTACGACTGTGAAAGGGAACCGATTTGGCTTAGCATGAGATCGAGTCGGTCTTGCTGAAGAAGTTTCGTGAAACACGCACCAGGGGGACTTTGACATAGTATTTTCTCTTACCCGAGCATTCAACTGACTCATTTGAAATGCCTGCAGATTCGTTCATTAATGCCTATGCCGGGGCAAGGAAGGTTCAGGCAGAAAGGCGGTCATATTCAGAATTGTGTAGGGCGTGTCCTATGCTACGAGAATTTGTGATCCGATTCCAAAAAGAAAGGATGTTGCTACTGGTTGTACTAGATGAGTGGGCAGCAGAGGCATTATCAAAGGTTTTAAGTTCGCGAAACTCCGACGCCTCCCAAAAATTGAAGGAAAGCTTGCTTGAGTTTCAAGCAACCACATGGGCGGATGTGCATAACCGTTATGAGTCAAAAATAAGGATAGAAGACGATCAGCTCGGGTTCCCGGTATCAACAAAGGGATGTGATCGAGACAAGAACCAGGATAAATTTAAAAAGTAACACTGATGCGGACCGACAGTCCTCCAAAGGTCGTTTTCTACTGTATGAAAGAGCCAAAGGTCGTGGCAGCAAAGGGTTTTGGTTATCTGATAAGTTTGCTCCCGATTGGAGAACTGATCGTGGCCGGAGCACTAGATTGTTACCGGAGAAGGAGGTACCAAGGGCCGAGACTCCGCATACCCCAGGTTATCTGATTAGAACTTTAACATCAGCTTAGGGAGTTGGTGTTGGGAATGAGGAATACCAAAGAAGCATGGTTCTCAAAGCCTATTCGGTAAGATACTAGCCAGAGGGATCCCAGTTTATGGTGTGAATACCATGGGACTCACGACCATAGAACTGGGGACTGCCGACATCTTCGGGAGGAGGTGGTGACATTGTTAAAGAATGGCCATCTCAGGGAACTTTTAAGTGATCGAGCCAAGAACAACTATGGTTGGAGCCAGGACAATGCAGAGCCTTTGAAGGTAGTAGAAGTTCCCCCCCAGCTGGCTATCAACATGATTTTCGGAGGAAATAAAGTCAACGGTGTAGCCTTTTAAGCAGCAAAGAAAACAAAGATATCAGTGGATCACAACAAGGGACTTTGAGAAGTCTCATAAGATGACAGTATTTTCAGAGAGGAAGACGATGACATACTTCTTCAGCTACACAATGTGGTAATCTCTCTCAATGTTTTAGATTTCAAAATTAAATAGGTTTTGGTAGACCCAGGAAGCTCGGCTAACGTAATAATACAATGGATAGTTTTGGAGCAAGAAAAATTAACTAGGAACATCATTCCGGTGACAAAACTCTTAGCCGGTCAACTTGACGAGCGCAGCAACCCGAGGAGAGATTTTGCTTCCCACACACACCGAAGGAGTAACAAAGACAACTCTATTCGAAGTGGTAGATGGCGATATGAGTTACAATGTAATCTTCGAAAGACCGTAGATACACAAGATGAAGGTTGTGCCCTCAACATATTACCATTTGTTAAAATTCCCAATTCCGGAAGGAGTTAAGCAAAAGGGGAGACCAACCAGCAGCAAGGGAGATAAATGCGGTAACTATTTCCAGCAACAAGGAAAAAGAGCAATTATAGTAACTGATCTCTCTTTCCGAGTGCAGATGATAAGAGAGAGGAGTCATCGAAATCGTATCATTTCCAAGATATTTTCAGGTATTGGAGGAGACGGAAGCGAGCAAGTCGACTGCAGAGGAATTGGAGCAAGTTGCCTTATTCGAAGAATTTTTGGAGAGGATGTTTCACCTGGGAACAAGACTAAATCACGAGCTCAGGTAAGAATTTATAAATTTTCTTAAAGCTAACGTTGACTACTTTGCGTGGTTGCAATCGGATATGACAGGTATCCCATTGGAGGTAGTCGTTCACAAGCTGAGTCTGGACTCAAATTTCTCACCGGTAAGGCAAAAGAAAAGCCCCAATGCAGAGATCAGGAACAAGTTTATTAAAGAAGAGGTAACCAGTTACTCAACATTGGTTCAATTCGAGAGGTAAAATATCCAGAATGGTTAGCCAACGTAGTTGTAGTGCCAAAAAAGAATAACAAGTTTAGAATGTGTGTAGACTATAAGGATTTAAATAAGGCATGGCCTAAAGATTCATTCCCATTGCCAAACATTGATCAAATGATTGATGCTACAGCCGTGCACGAGTTAATGAGTTTCCTTGATGCTTACTATGGGTACACTATAATCAAGATGAACCTGGAGGATCAAGAAAAAACTTCTTTCATAATGAACTTTGGCATATATTGCTATAATGTGATGCTAGTTGGATTTAAGAACGCCGGAGCCACTTACCAGAGGCTCGTTAATAAAATGTTCGAAAATCAGGTAGGAAAAACAATGGAGGTGTACATTGATGACATATTAGTTAAGTCTTTGAATGCAGGAGATCTTTTGAAATGCCTCCAAGAGACTTTTGACATCCTCAGAAAGCATAACATGAAACTCAACCCAGGGTTCCTGGTCTCACAAAGAGATATCGAGGTAAATCACGATATAAAATAAAAGCTATCGAGGACATTTCGGACCGAATGACAAGTATGAAGGAAGTGTAGAGGCTGATCGGAAGATTGGCGGCTCTAAGTAGATTCATTTCAAGATCTTCTGAAAAGTGCCATAGTTTCTTTTCACTTTTGAAAAGAAAGAATAATTTCCGTATGGACTCCGGATTGCCAACAGGCCTTGAAAGACCTAAAAAGGTACTTATCAAGCCCCCTATTATTGTCAAAATCGGGGAAAGGCGAGCAGTTGTTAATATATCTTGCGGTCTCGGAAGTAGCGGTAAGTGCCGTTTTAGCACGAGAGGAAGAAGGTATGCAATTCCCGTTTACTATGTTAGTAAAATACTGTCGGGAGTAGAGACTCGTTATCCGCACCTCGAAAAGCTGGCCTTAGCTCTCATAGTCGCCTCAGGAAAGCTTAGGCCTTGTTTTCAATGTCACTCGATAGCCGTTGTGACAACCTTTCCCTTAAGGAACGTCCTTCACAAGCCTGAGTTGTCAGGCTATTTGGCTAATGGGCAGTCAAAATTTTTAGTTCGACATTGAGTACAAACCCAGTATTGCAATCAAGTCATACGTTTTTGCCAACTTTGTGGCCAATTTCAGTCGTGGATTAATGCCCTTAGCTGCTAAGGAAGCAGTGCTGGTGTCGGAAATGACATCGGGAGTTTGGAATTTATTTATGGAAGGAGCTTCCAAGGTAAAAAGGTTCGGTCTCGAGATAACTCCAGTCACACCCTCGGGAGAAACCCTGAGGGAGGCCATTCAAACTGTTTCATTAACTAATAGTGATGCCGAGTATAAGGCTTTGGTTCCAGGAATTGAACTAGCTCGGGTACTCAGCTCCGAGGTCATCGAGATAAGTGCGATTCCCAGCTGGTAGTAAACCAAGTATACATGATTTTTTGCACAAAGGAAGAGCGCATGCAACAATATTTGAACAAGGTTCAGGCATTGCTTGCATGATTTAGAGAATGGTCGCTCATACACATTCCAAGGGTTGAAAATATGGAAGCAAATGCATTGGTAATTTAGGGTCATCCACGGAGATGAAAGGATCAGACTCCAGTACTGTCATTCAGCTTCTACACTCGGTATTGGATGTGGATGGTTTCTGTGAAGTCAATTCAATCAACTTAGTCTGGGACTGGAGGAATGAGTTTGTCAAATAACTTCGGCATGGCAAATTACCCGAAAACTGAAGGCCTCCCAGGCACTACGAACCAAAGCAACCCATTACTGCCTCGTAGATGGGCGGTTATATAGAAGATCATACCAAGGACCATTGGCCCGGTGTCTGGGGGCCTCGGAGGCAGGCTAAGTTATGAGGGAAGTCCATGAAAGAATTTGCGGGAATCACTCTGGTGCAGATTTGTTTGATATTTGCTTCCCGTCTTTAGATTTCTCGTCAAGTTTGTTCGTTTTTCCACAAAAGTCATGTCATTGGGTGCATGACCCGTTGACATTAGGGAAGCTTTCATAATTGCGTGTCGATACCAATGACCGACTCACCTAAGGTTTATCCAATATGACCTATGTTTGCTAGAGTAGAGTGTTTCCTACTTTGAATTGGACTGAAGACTGCGAGAAATTATGTCAGTTTACCTGTCAAAGCCATTCTCAGAAACTAAAGAGTTTTGAAAAGAAGTTTCGGAGAGGTGTAAAAGACAACCCTCGCGAGCCATTGTGTGTGATAGTGTACGTCCAGGACTCGATAGGAAGAAGTGTGATGACAGTAAATATAAACTGGTAACAGATAGGGGTGTAACAATAATGGACATGATAATACGCAAGCACAAGGAGAAAGTAAGGCTGGCAATCACATAATTTCAAGTTAAATACAGTTAAAGCAGTGAACAAACAGATCTAAGCTCCATGTCTAGTCTAAGTCTGCTAAGATCAGAACATAAGTGTGAATCCCCGGTCGAAGTCCCATGTTGTTGCACCCTATTTTGCACTTGTCAAAACAAGATTCAACTTGTGGTTTCTCTGTTATTGATGAAAGAGAGTCGCCACCTAATATTTAAAGGTATACTAGGGTGCCATTTAATTACTAAAGCCATGTTCTTTATTGGTCTTTTAACCGGTGAGATTTTAGGTAAAGGTTCTTGTTTTTCTAAGGGGAAGGTGTTAGGCACCCCTTAAAATCTACCTGAGGAAGCTCCATAGGAATTAGACAAGGTTAAAGGGTTAGTTGTCTATATTACACTTAAACTATTATTAAAGAGGCCGCATATTATGTATCTATTTACAAAGACTTAATACTTGAGAAGTGTGTGCTTTTAGAAGACATATGTTTAGAAACGATTTTGGAGAAAATATTATATTATACATATGATTTAAAGTATTGAACACAATGTTTGTATTTATAATAATATGAGACGGGATTAAATTGTAAACATTTTAAATGATTATAGCTATTTGTTTAACTACACTGAAAATATTATGAAGGAATAGGTTAAGATATACCTTTGTTTTCAGATTCATTTCTTTGAAGAAAATTGTTAGACGTCCCTTTGAACCGGGCGATGACATTTGTTCAATTTTATGAAGAAGCGTAGTTTAAAAGACTAGTTTAGATTCCACTTCAGATTTCTTTGAAAAGAGAGGATTTTCGCCTTTGCTAAAGCTATTTTGTTCCCAAAAGACTTCATAAAACCATTATTAAAGAAGTCTAACATTTCTTTCAATCCTATATGTTTAGGGCTTTCCTAGATTGTCTACATGATTCAAAGAGGTAAAGTAAAGCATTCAATCTAATATAATAATTTTTGTATACATGTGGGAGATAAAGTCAACAAAATGCAGCAAAGGTAGTAAAGCAGTAAAGCTATAAAGCAGTAAAGCAGTAAAGGGAGAAGATGGACTCTGGTTTTGGGACTCAAAGAGGCAGGCTCATAAGATAGCAGAAAACGGATAGCGGCTGGCTTTAGATTTCCTAGAATGTGCAAGGGCGAGATTTGGGCCTGAGTTCTTTGGGAAATCGACAGGCCCAATTATAATACATGTTCAAAAAAGAAAGAAGATCATTACATATACTACTCCATACATATAATCATACATGAAATGAACTGGTAAGGGTCTAAATAAATTGTAGCAATCAATGATAATTTGAACTATAGGGATTGCACTAATGTGGGGGGGG
>MCJB01025723.1:106364-144959 GCA_002018475.1 Nicotiana obtusifolia
GATCTACACTCTTTCTCTACCCTTAGCCTCTAATCTATTGACCTATATTACTCCCTTCAAGTTTAGTGTTTATATTCAAACCTTTCGTTGTCATTAAACACTAAACTTGAAGGGAGTAATATAGGTCAATAGATTAGAGGCTAAGGGTAGAGTTCCAATCATGGCCAAAGCTCTCTTTGGACCCCTGACACTTCAAAGTTCCCAAGGGTCTCAAGGCCCAGGGCAGTGCGTGTGCCAAGGAGAGCAGCGCAACCAAGGGCTAAACTCAACTCCCAAATACCCCTAACTACTCACATTTATTCTTCCTAATAGGTTTAAGTTTCAGTGAGGCACTTTAATGTAAATCTAAATATTACAGTGACACCATACCACATAAGTGCGTGTACACTTTCATAACAGTTAATACAAAATACTTATAGGATTAGAAGACAACCAATCTTCCATATGTAATCACAATCTAACAAAGTACATAATTTAGTGTCGATGATATGCTAGACATGCTTAAAAGAATCAGCTTTACACATAGAGCAAAGGCATCATCAGGTCATTGTTAGGAACTCAAACACTTAGATCCTACATTTCAAGAATGAAGTAAGTGCATAACTTAAACATATGAAGTTCGGAACACAGACACATTCTTTTAATAGCTTAAGTCTCAACATCTAGCATATATACAAGTTAATAGTTCCAACAGGAACATCTAAATACTATTAACAGAGGTGTAGGTTGACCACATCAATTGAGTTCTTTAAAAAGTGCTGACAAAAGTACCATTAACAATTATCATCATAACTCCTAAATAGTGCTAACAGAATTGTAGATTAACAACTACAGTTATAACTTTTAAAATATATTAACAAGGTCACAGACTCATATATTCAATCAGAACTTTCGAGAATGTTAACAAGATTGCACATTAACACGCTTCAATTAGAACTTCTAAAGCACATCAACATATAGACAAACTAAGGGCTATAATTAGGATTTCTAAGGATATTAACAAGGTTACAGATTCATAACATAAAATTAAACCTCCAACAGAATCTTAAGCTAACAATCTTGCTTGCCCTAAGGTTCCGAACATGATTATCCCTTTCTAAGAGTCTTCAACTTTATACTAAACCATGTGGAAAGTAAATCATGATGTTACACTCATACAATGGCAAATGAGGGTTCATTCAAAGTTCATACACTAGGCCTGGTTCATTCATATAAGCTTAATGAAGTTCGAAGGACAATATATAACATATACATGGTTATGGAAGGCAAGTAGAAATTATTGGAGAATTAAATGAGTGCAGGACCACATGTACAGGTGACATATAGCATATAGTCATAATATTTCATAATTAAGCTAACAATGTTACTGCATGGATCTCATAAAGGATAGGGATGTTATCACATTGGGGAAATCTGTCAAGCAGGTCAAGTATAGAATTTCAGGCATAATGGAACTTTGTTTTAGCATCTTAGCTTGACAAATAGAATACTAGAACTTAAAAAAAACCCTCATAACTTAGGTCAAGCATGTGATGAACTTCAAAATGCACACAAATATGGCACAAGAATGCAGTATGCTCAAATCATGTTTATACAGTGTGATCAGACAACCATGAGCTCATAAGAGAATCAATGTCCTCTAGAGTGTTCACATGATTAACAGAAGCTTGCTAAAGGAGATGATAAGATCAGATACCATAAACTATCATTTCACACAAAAATGACAGCCTCACCTTGTCACTAAAACAAATTCAGATTTGTTTAAGTCTAGTTTATCAGGTGAGCTACTACAATTGCAGATAACACTTAAGGCAAAAATGACAGTACTTAACATAACATCAAGGAAATCCAACAGAAACCAAACATCAAGATAGTTTTAGAGTTATTAGACTGTTTTTAGGACTGGACAACAGAGATGTGTCATCACATGTTCATGGAATCGTTATAGAACTCTAATTTCAATAAGCAAAGGAAATTCGTGATCTCAGAACCTATTTAGCAACCATATGTCATTACTGAGAACATAGAACTGTTAACTATGAATACATTATTAACGACATCATTTAGTAAAAAAGTAATTCACGCTCAGTATTTTAAACGAACATAAAAGGATAGGGTTGAGGTTTTATTGACCTCCTCAAGGGCAGCAATCTAAATAAGTACTCAAGTTAGTCGTTTAGGAAACCAAAAGCTCAGCTTGTAACCAATGACAAATGCAGAGCCAAAAAAAGAGAGAAACAGAGGTTCAGTAAAACTCACAATTTCAAACGAAAAAAAACCTAAGCAATACTCTACTATATCTTAATTTCTTCAATATGTTAGGTGTAATTGGTGTCTTCTTAGTGAGAGCATTTAAGACCGCTATTTATAGTGGCCGTTGAGCCTTGGGGTTTCAGATGCAAACCATGGTAGTGGAGGATGATGGAGTAGTAGTGATGCAAGCAAAATCGGGGAAAATCTATAGAGACAGAGATAAAAATGATGAAGAGAGTTTACCTAAGTGGAAATTTGGCTGTTGAAAGAAAAGACCATCGGGTAATGCCCGAATGTCCAGAGGTCATTGCATTTGACCTCTTGACCTCAAACAATCATGATGAGGCCCTAAAGTATGCTCATACATGCTCCGATTTAATAGAGTACAAAGAAATCTGGAGACTCGAAGTTAGGGTTTGGATTTGGGGATTTCAAATTTAATCGACGAAAGAGGATAGGATTCAGCGGGAATCACATGTGCAGGAGACAATAGGGATGAATCTCTGAGTAATTTGAGACCTTGCACGGATTTGTGCAAGGTTTTTCTTGACTGAATAAATGATGGGAGCTGAGAGAGTAGAGAGGAAAGGGAAAGGAGGGGCGACAGGGTTGGGAGACGAATGCTTAGGGTTTTGAGTAAGGTTGGGTCGTCTCTAAGGTTAAAAGGGTAGGAGTGATCTGGGCCATTGGATCATTTGATCAATTGCCCCTGATAATTCAGGATTTAACAATTTAAATAACAGAATATATGGGTCGTTAGATCTTCAGGTTTCGACGGTTGAGATTGAGTTCAAATATGTGTTTTAAGATTAAAGGAAAATAGGAGATGGACGTGGGCTGTTGATTAAAGGAACGTGTAGCTAAGATTAAATGTGTCTTTTTTGTGAGTGGGTAAGACGGGTGACGTAGCACACACGAATTAGCTCAGAGAGGAGGTCACGGATAGCCAAAGGGGCAAATGAAAGTAGACTTGGATTGGGTTATTAGCGGATTGGGCTTGTGTTTGGGCCATTTTTAATTTAGAAAATAGTAAATTTGTGTTAAGGAGTGCAATTGCAATTATAGCCCTTTAGTCTTTAACCTCTTTGAAATTAATTTAAATAAACTTAATTATTTTCAATAAAATGTAGTAAAATTATAACTATCAAATATGCTACTAATTATTATAAATAATTACATCTAAAATACTTTGTTTTCTAAATTATAATAATAATTTTGAAATATCAGCATAGTAATCTAATTAATTAGCAATTGAAGAGAAATCCATTAAATTAACTTTAAAGCCTATTTTATGTGTACAAAAATTATTTTAATAATCTTGAAATAATAAATATATTTGTAATTACATAATACCGATACTAGATTATTAATTTCAAAACTAATAATACTCGATTAATATGTGAAAATTGGTACCATTGATTGAAAATATTTATTGTAAATTATTAAGTATAAATTAATTAATTTAAAAGGGGAGGGTCAAAATTGACCGTCAACAATTGCCCCTCTTTGATCGGATTTGATGAAAGAGTAGAAATTGAACCAAAGCTAATTTTGTCCCGACTTTAGGCATGCATTGCAGAAATCGTACGAGGATTATGAGTTGTGGGATTTGGAAGATTCTAAGAGAATTTTGAGGAATTGAAGATTTGTACGAGGATTATGAGTTGTACGAGGATTTTGAGGAATTGAAGAATTTTGAGGAATTGAGGAATTGTACGAGGATTATGAGTTCTGGAGTGAAGACTTTGAGGAAGCGAAACTCGCAGGAATTGCCCCAGTATCGTATTATGACGATACTGCGAGACAGAAGATTAGACACTCATGAAAAATTTGAATTTGCGGCTTGACTTGTAAGCTTTGAAAAATTAGAGTTCTACTGATCGTTTTCAAGCTTGAGCTCGGACTCTTGGCCCGCTAATAAGTTTGCTTGTCACGACTCTAACTTTTCTCCCTAGAATGTCGTGATGGCACCTAATCACTAAGACTAGGTAAGCCTAACACTTACTGAATTAGATGGCAGAATTTAACCAAAATAACTATTAAACATAAACCATATATTTCTATATGAAGCCAACAATCCCAACATGATATAATATCCCCAAAGAGGTAGTACAAGTCATAAGCTCTACTGATTTCACTAGAAAATTTCTAAGTACAACTGTTTCGGAATAGAAATAAATTGTACAAAATGACATCAGAAGGTGACTCCGATACCTGCGAACGCGATGGCAGGTATACCTTGAGTCTCCAAAGCAATGCCCGATCAGCTAGCTAATGATCAACAAACTCCGAAGTATGCTTGTGCAAGTGTTCTATCATAGCTCGAGTCAACAAGTATGAGCAGAGGCAACAAATGGCACATAGGAAAAAACACAAAAAACGTAAAACGCATAACTGCACAAGGTAACATACCATTACACAAATATCATCAATAACAATGCCCCCAGACCATCACAAGTCATCACAAATCATCCTCGACATAGCCCCCCCTGTCTCACGTGTGTGCAATAATAAAGTAAATGCCCGCATTTTCTCGCCACACGTGCATAATAATATTCCCCCCTTGTCTCGTCACATGCGCAAACTCACATATATAGCCTGCCTTGTCATGCTGCATGTGCAGATATCAATAATAACAATAGCACGGACAACTCACGTGCGAACACCCCGACAATCCAACAATACCACCTGTATCAAAAACATAACAACACAATATAATGACTTGCACCACATTTGCCCATATGCCACAACAATCCCTCAAAACAATTCTAATACCACAACCACACATAGCCCTCAGATCAACAACACTGAGTACAACAATAACAACAGTAATAACATGAGAGTACGGCAAGTAATCAACACAAGAATTACAAAACATAAAGAAACAGAAGAAAGAGCTCATAATGAAAGACATAGCAAGTGATAATAGTTTCAACAAGAATAACTCAACAACGAGAGAGATAGTGTGTAATATTTATATCAACTAGGAATAATTGAACGATAGGAGAGATAACATGTAGCAATGATTTCCAAATAAGAATGACCCAACGATAAGAAAGATAACGTGTAACAATGATTCCAAATAAGTACAACTCAAGGATGAGAGAGGCAACATGTAACAACGATTCCAAATAAGTACAACTCAACGATAAGAGAGAGAACATGTAACAATGATTTCAATAAAGATAAGTCAACAATGGAAGAGATAACAATAACTTCAATTAAGGATAATCAACAACAAAATATATACAGGTCAATAAAAGAGGTAACAACTTAAATTAAGGCATATAAGAGTATATTTGACAATAAAGGTAGAACATGAACCAATTAACTTCAAATATGACATGTAAGGGCAACTACAACAATAGAGGATACAACATGATGAGACAACTTCATTTTTAATATACATCAGAACCTAAGAGTCTAAGTCAGTCAAACTTTCACATATAAGCCGTGTACACAGTCGTCACCTTGTGTACACATCTTTCACATAGTTTAAATCGTAAAAACAAACCAATTCATACGGGTAGTTCCCTCACACAACATTAGGCAAGATACTTACCTCAAGAGCCCTTAATCACTACTCTAAAATAGCTTTTCCTTTACAATTCACCTCTGCTCGGTTCAAATCTAACAAAAATCGACTCAATAACATCAAATAACACAAGAAAAATCAATTCCAATAATTAAAGCTATGATCTTTACAAAAGTCAATAAAAGTCAACCCAGGGCCAGCCAGTCAAAACTCGGGTCCAAAGATAGATTACGACTACCCAAAACCCCTATATGTAATTAGTTTCAAAATCTGAATCCAAATCGACTCTCAAAACTCAAATTCTTATTTTTAAAAAACTTGACAAAGTTTCATGAATTTTCACTTTGCGTCACATGCTTTTTTGATGTTAAAATCTAAGATATATTGATGGAATATGACTAGAAATAGATTAGAATCACTTACCAAAGTGTGAAGATGAAAATCCCTCTTCAAAATCGCCTCCTACCGAGTCTAGGCTTCCAAAATATGAGATGAGACCAAAATTCCCGACCCTTAGCTTTTTGTCCGGTTGCAGGTGCTACAATTGTGACCCGGGGTACGAACCCCAAAAATGCAAAGAAGCCATCGCAAAAGTGAAGTCCCTCACACCCCTTCTACAGTCACAAATGCAACATTTTGTTCGCAATTGCGAACCAGTGGCACATCGCAAAAGCGATCAGGATTATCGCAAATCCGAATCAAGCTTACCCAGTCCCCATCGCTAATGTGAACTCTGGGATCCTAAATGCAAACTTAGTAGACTACATCAAATTATCGCAACTGCGATCAAAAACCTGCAAATGCAGGACCCAAGGCATGTGTGCAAAAACCAGCAGAATTCAAACTCTATCAAACACTCCGCAACGCGTCCAAAACTCACCTGAGCCCTCGGGGCTCCAAACCAAACATCAACACAAGTCTAAAAACATAATACAAACTAGCTCGCGCAATCAAATAATCAAAATAGCTTCCGAAACTACAAATCGGACCTCAAAACACATGAATTTAAGTTGAAACTCAAGAACTTCTACAACACAAACGCGCGTCCGATTCCTATCAAATCAACTCGGAATGAAGCCAAACTTTGTGGACAAGTTCCAAATGAAAAATGAAATTATTCCATGTTCCGAAACAGAAATCCAAACACGAAAACTATAAAGTCAACCCACAGTCAAACTTATCAAAATTCTAAGCCTTTAAATTGCCAACTTTTACAAAACAACACAAATCAATCTATGGACCTCCGAAATTGATTCTGGGCACACACCCATGTCTAAAATCACGATAAAAACCTATCGGAGCCACCAAAACACCGCTACAGGGCCATTTTCACAAAAGTCTAACTTCAATAAACATTTTCAACTTAAGCTTATAAAGTGAGAACCACTCATCCAACATTATTCCAAATCATCCAAAAATCGAATCTAAGCATGCACACAAGTCATAATACACAATAGGAACTTACTCAAGACCTTGAACCACTGAACGAAAACTTAAAGCTCAAAACGACTGATCAGGTCGTGACATTACTTTTTCTCATATCATTGTAGTTTGTTTTGCCACTTAGAAGGAGTTCCACGTTGTGATGTTTGTTCCTGCAAAAAAGAACAAAATACACACATACCCATATATTGCAATGCAAAATATGTTATGATGTGATGTAAATGATGCAGGAATGATGATGCCTGGCTGCCGGCGAGTCGTTATTTGGGATCGGGATGATGAGATGCTTTAACTTGACTCGATTGTTAGTCGGGCTGTGTACCATTGCGCAGCTGTAGGAGTATTAAGTCTCCTCGTGGTGAGAGTAGTTATTGAATTCATCTCCGCTTCTTGAGAGAGTTTTGCATTGAAAAGTGTCCCTGCTTGTTGGGAGAGCTTGATTTGTAGAGTGCGTTTCTGCTTGATGGGAGAGCTTTGCACTGAAAAATATAAAGTAATCTCCGCTTGGGGACGATTGATTTGTGGAGTGCGTCTCTGCTTGTTGGAGAGCTTTGCACTGAAAATCTAAAGCAATCTCAGCTTGAAGGGAGCGATTGACATGAAAAAAAAAACATAATCATGCGTGAAGCTGCACGAACAAAACATCAAGACGTTCAAGTAACAATAAAGGAAAAGAAAAGCAAGCCCAAGAGATACTCTTGACTATGAAGCTAAGTTGCATCGATTGGCAAAACATTGGTGACGAGGTTTGCAACTATCTATTCTGGCCTCCGATGTGACGGAGCGGCTGTGCCGATTGTTCTATTGACAAAGTGAACAGTTTGCTATATACAACGCTTTGGTTGGCGAAACCAACGTTTGATTTGTATAGAATGTTTCGATCAATTGAGCTGACGATATGCTATATATCCAGCTCCAATTGGTGAAGCCAGAGGCTCATTTTGTACAAGGTGCTCCTATTGGTTGACCTGATGATTTGCTTTATACAGGGCTCCAATTGGCAAAGCCTGCGACTTGTTTTGTACAAGGTGCTTCGATTGGTTGAGCAGACAGTTTGCTATGTACAATATGCCTTGTTTGCGCCAGCGGTGTGATTCCAAGATACCTACAAAGGATTCAGAAATTAGTTTCAGTTATACTAGGAAAATTTAAATAAAGAAAGAGGGGTGATAAACCTGAGATAGTGGCAGATCTGTCATTTGTCCTAGTGTATTCCCAACATTTCCTTGCGTCTTTTTGGTCCTGCAGTCAAAGAAAAATTCTTAGCGGGAGGGGTGTTAGTATGTGTTGACCACAGTATTGGTTTTGCCTCGGTCCTGGTAAAGTTACGCCACAGAGTTCGGTAGGTGGAATAATTATGATATATTTTTAGAAAGCATTTTTAGCAAATCATTATTTTATGGCAAATTTCGTCGTTCCGCATTATGACATGCTTCCAAAGGTTATCTAAACGCGTGCATTACTTCTTGCAAACTCTATCCCGTTGATGTCGATCTTCCATGATGCTTCTGACGACGCAGCTGCTTGCCGTTGCGACTACATCCTAATTCGAACTAATGCATTACAAAGGTTTCCTAAGGTTATGACCTAACCTTTTCAGGTTGCCTACGTATCCAAAACGAAATCAGGCCTGAACGTAGTTTGTGGATGACGAACAAATATGATAAATATGACTACGCCTGACTCAGGCAGCCTACATATCTAAATGGAATTAGGTGAAGACGTAGTTCAATTACAATAGATGCAAAATGATGAGATTAAGAATGAAATGGCTGAGTCTGACTCAGACTGCCTAGGTATACAAATGGAATTAGGCCAGAACGCAGTTCAATTACAAAAGATGACTGAATCTAATAAGGATTGCCTACATATTCCTTCTCGAGGAAATCAGGTTGTGGTGTAGTTTCGGAAACAATACAAAATGATACTTGGATTTTCTATTACAAAAGAGGGGGGAGAGAGAAACCAAACCCTATGTGAGTGGCCTACGTATCCTCCGTGGGAAGTCAGGTTGAGCGTCATTCTGTTACAGTAAAACCTAAACCTATTGCCTTCAAACATGGTATCCCTGTCCACTGGATTCTCTGCGAGGTGGCCGGCTTGAGGTTGTTCTTTGATAGCCTTTTGGGTTATGTACACAATGTCAAAGTCACTAAGGAGAATTTTCCATTTAGCTAGCTTTCCGGTAGGCATCGTCTTCTGAAAGATATACTTGAGCGGGTCGAGCCAAGATATCAAACGGGCTTGCGCGCGAGCCGAATGACGTAGGTGCACAAGAGTACTTCGCGCCACAACCATCTCCTTTATATAGGTTCTACGGACCGGGGATCCCCCATTATTCCAAAAGGTTACTAGGCCGGCCGTTAGGTCTAAAGTTGCATACCACTGTGTGGTGTACGCTGACATGTAATGCCTTAATTTCACAGAAAGTGCACACAATCAAAGTGTATTTGGCCTCGTATGGTGTGAACTACTTAGGTAAGTAGTGGATGGCCTGCTCCTTTCTTTTGGTTTCGTCCTACTGTCCTAAAACACATCGAAAGGCGTTATCCATGACTGAAGGATGCAGTAATAATGGCTTCACGGTCTCGAGAGGAACCAGCATTGGTGGATTTGACAAATATTCCTGAATTCGGTTGGAGGCTTTCTGACATTCTTCTGTCCACTATGTGGCAGCATCCTTTTTCAGCAGCTTGAAGATAGGTTCACATACTACTGTAGATTGGGCTGTGAAACGACATATGTAATTCAGTCTACCTAGGAAACTCATCACATCTTTCTTACTCTTGGGTGGTGGAAACTCCTGAATGGCCTTGATTTTTGATGGATCCAATTCTATCCCTTTTCTGCTTATGATGAAACCAAACAATTTTCCAGTAGGGACTCCAAACGCGCACTTTGCAAGGTTAAACTTCAAGATGTACCTCCTGAAAAGCTCGAAAATTTTTCTTAAGTCATCCAAATGTTCTAATCTTTTTCGAGACTTGATGATGACATCATCCACATACACCTCGATCTCTTTGTGAATCATGTCTAGGAAAGAGGGTCTTCATGGCCCTCATTTAAGTAGCACTCGCATTTTTGAGGCCAAATGGCATGACTCTGTACTAGTACTCCCCAAGGTGTGGTGAAGGCTGTCTTTTCTACATCTTCTTCGTGTATTAGGATCTGGTGGTATCTAGCGAAACAATTCACAAACGACAGCAGATCATGCTTCGCGTAGTTGTCGATGAGGATATGGATATTTGGTAAAGGGATGTCGTCCTTTGGTCTGGCTTTGTTGAGATCTCGGAAATCCACACATATCCTAATCTTCCCATCTTTCATGGGTACTGGGACAATATTCGCCAACCAATTGGGATAATTGTTGACCCTCACTACATTCTCCTCTATATATTTGGTTACTTCTTCCTTTACCTCAAACTTATGTCAAGCTTGAATTTTCTGGGGTTTTGCTTGAATGGCAGTCTAGCGGGATCGGTAGGCAATCAATGCTAGATGATATCAGTACTTAATCCAGGCATGTCGTCATATGACCATGCGAACACATTGATGTATTGTCGGAGGAGCTCAACCAGTTATTCCTTCTGTTCTGCTTCTAGATGTATGCTGATTCGGGTTTCTTTCACGTCTTCCTTGCTTCTGAGGTTGGCCACTTCTATTTCTTCAAGGTTAGGCGTTTTTTTGTCTTTCTGTCTGTTCGATCTATTGTGGGAGATTGTCTGTCATCATACTCTCATTGTATTCCTCGTAATCTGGATCATTTTGCTCGAGGGTTTCGTAACATGGCTCAATCGCGGAACGCGAGTTTTCATCATTTTGATTACTGAAAAGAAAAACTAAGTATAAAAGAAGTAGTAAATAGAGTTGCAATTATTTTAAGAAAGTGATTCTTTTTATTTCATCAAAAGAAGAACGTCTAAGAATTCAAAGAGGCAGATGAAAAATAAGTACAAACTACGGTTCAAGCCTCAATTGACTGTGCACTTTATTTCAAAAAAAACTTTACAATTCCTCACTACCAAGACTCCCTGCGAACCAAAGATGGGCTGGCGGTCCAATTCCGCAATTCCTCTCCTGGTTCGGCATTCTAAATGGTCTGTGACTTGATATCAATTCTTCACAGCATTCTTCAATCATAGTCACGAACAACCTTCCCATCCCATCGACGATATCGACCTCTAGCGTTGAGCTCTACGCCGTACTCGAAACATGCTCTGGCACAAAAGCTTTTTTCCCAAAGCTACCGGTACAAGTCTTCCCCATTGCAGGATGATATCCTATGCCGGCTCTTCCTTTGTGCCCATTTTGTTCAATCGGTTTTTTAATCCCGTATGATCGGGCTCCCAGCCCGGTTCTTGGTCTACATTCGTATTCTATCATCTCTCTCATGGCCTTCTTCGATCTCTATGATGACTGCATTCCCAAGTTTTGCTCAGTCTCTTCTATTTCGGTGGTTTGCATGATCTCTATTGCATGGAAAACAACCTCGTCTAGCCCTTCTATGAACGGGATTGCGTGCTCCAGATAAGCTGATTGGATCCATTCGCCATGGACCACGATCTCTGGACAACCTGACTCGAATTTCATGCACTTGTGTAGGGTGGATGGAACTGCCCCTGCCATGTGTATCTAGAGTCCTTCCAGCAGTAAGTTGTATGAAAAGGAAATATCCATCACTTGAAATAGTATGGAAAATTCAACTCGCTCGATTTGCAAAGCTAAATAAATTTCTCCAATGATATCCTTTTGTGACCCATCAAAAGCCCTTACCCTCACAAGACTTTCCTTGACTTATCTCAGGTGGATACCCAACTCTCACAGAGAAGAGAGCAGGCAGATGTTGACTCCTGATCCTCCATCAACCAGTACTCGGGACACTACCTTGTCTCCACATTTGATAGTGATGTGTAGAGCTTTGTTGTGACCCACGCCTTCGAAAGGAAGCTCATCTCTTCGAAAAGTGATAATATTTGCTTCGACCATTTTCCCAATAGTTGTAAGTAGCGCCTCATTGGTGGTATTTCTTGCCATACTTACCACACTTAACACTTTCATCGGGATGTCTTTTTGACTGTCGGAACTCATCATTAAATCCATGATTGATATTTGTGCCGGAGTTTTATTCAATTGTTCCTCCACGGAGTATTCTTTGGTTTACATCCGCTTCCAGATCTCTATGGCCTCGGTGTGTGTTATTTCTTCTTTGAATCTGCTCCCTTCCTAGATTCCCTCGGTTTGCATCCTCGGGAGTGTAGCATCTCCCCAGCCTAGTCAGACCGTGGGCTACCGTGGAATCTGTTATCTTGGCTTTTCCCTTTTGTTGATATGTCCACATGACAATTTTGTGTTCCCGATCCTCTTCGTCCCTGGTAGCAGCGGCAGGTTGTCACTATTAAGTTTGAACCATTACCGTAGGTCTCAGTTGTACAATGATCATTGGAGTCCTTTGAGGTAGGACCCTTGCGGCCTCTGCATTTCCTATCGTGACAATGGTTCCTTTCAAATCATATTCTTCATCCAAGGTGATCGTGTTGACCCATTGATTCCGGTGATTTGGCAGCGGATTACGATTCACATTGAGCGGATCCAGAGGCACTAAATGGCTCCGCTTTTGATTAATGCTTCAATTTTATTTTTCAGCTTGAAACAATCTTCAGTATCATGCCCAAGCACATTTGAATGGTACACGCACCTTTTGGTTGCATCAAAATAATTTGAGAAATACTCAGGAACCCTTCCTTAAACTGGATGTATTAAACTTGCTCTCCTTAATCTTTCAAAATGTTGAGCCTGAGGCTCAGCAATTAGGGTATAATTTTTGGGACCCCTCTCTTAAAATTTGGGCGAGGTCGTGGTGCATAAATGGGTCGGTTTTGATGAGTGGTGGTTTGGACAGGAGCATATGGTCGTTGTGGGTTCTGGTTATAATGGGTTTGAGGCGGGTATGTTTGTGTGTTGTAGAAGGGAGAATAGGGGGTGGTGGTGAATTGTTGTTTGGGGAATAAGAGATGTTTCCATGATGTGGGGTGGGTTGATAATAAGGGACGACGACTGATACTTCTTCCATTTTCTTCTTTCCACTACCGATTGCCTTGCCAGCTGCTTGTAGTGTAGCCATGGATTGTACTTTACGAGATTTTATACCTCCTTCTAAGAAATCTCTCATTTTGACCAGTTTGGGGAATTTCTGTCCCATCACGCCCATCATTTTCTCATAGTAAATCCCTTCATAGGCCCTGATAAAATACCCAGTCAATTCACTATCGTCCAACGGAGGTTGTGCCCTGGTGGCCTCTGATCTCCATTGGCGTGCATATTCTTGGAATGACTCGGACGGCTTCTTCTGCAGGTTTAGCAGTGCGAACCTATTGGAAGTGATCTCTGTGTCGAATCGGAAGCCAGTCATGAAATCTTCCGCCATATCCTGCCATGTCCTCCATTTTTGCGGATGTTGTTGAGTATCCCAGGTAAGTGCTTCCCATGTCAGGCTTCTTATGAACAACTTCATCCTCAACTTCTCATTTCTTCCCACTCCAACTAACTTGTCACAATATGCCGTTAAATGCGCATGGAGATCACCCGTCCCATCAAGGATATCGAACATTGGAGGTTTGTACCCTACTAGCATATCCACATCCAGATGGATACACAGATCCGCATAGTCCAGACTTTCACTTTCCTGAGTGACTTGGAGGTGACTCCTCCTTCTTACGCCTAGCTTCCCTTTCCATCTCTGGTCGATCTCATAAGGCACCCTAACCGTGACATGTACTGTAAAGGTGGGTTCAGAAATGACATATACAAGAGAACCATATCGCTCATACGCAGTAGTATGTGCCACGGATATGTGCTGGTTTTGGGGAGTGGTAAAGGTGACTCCGTCACAAAGAGGGGAGTGAATCGTGTTGGTGGAAACAAGTGAGTTTTGTGGCGTTTGAGCGTAATGTTGTACGTAGGGAGTGTGGATAGGAGGATTTGGTGCGTTTGCAGGGGTTATTGGAGGCATGATTTGAGTGGTGGGGACCGAAGTCCGCGTGTTGTTAGCCTAGCGAGAGGTAGAAGGAAAGTGGTCGAGGATTGAATCTAGAGAGGGAAAATAAGGTGGCTGTGGAAGCGTTGTCATGACCAGATGTGCTAGTTCTCTGATATGTTGTACTTCCTCCCTTAAAGATTCCTTCTCCTGGGCCATCATGGCCACATGTTCATCATTCCTTATATCGTCCTTCTCTCCCAATCACCTCGGGTTAGCAGCTATTATCAGAGCATGTTCGGTCGGGTAATATGTAGCAAACATCTTCCCTTTTGATCTTAGGTTGTATGGTGGTTCCACCAGCTTCGGGTCGACACAAACTAACTTTTCTTTTGGGAATAATAACAAAGTAAGAAATGAAAGAAAAAGAAAAAGAAGAAAAAGTTAGTTTCTTCATTTATACGAGTAAAAGGTCACACAGAGCAGTTAATTCACGAATTCAGGCAAGTGTGATTTCCTAAAATTCGTGGGTCCTCTCATTGCCGGAGGTAGGCATGAGTCGAAATATTAGACAAACAATCAGATTTGACACATTTAGATCCAAAGCAAATTTTATTTTCATTGATATTGTCTGGATTAAGATAAGCAGGAGCAGAGGTTACATCATTGTTTCCAGCATTCACAGAACTGCATGGGCTTGAACAACTTGCCCTTAGGGAAAAATAAGAAAAATGGGGATAAAGATACAAAGTGGGAAAGAAGGGGAAATCAACCAACTTCTAGTAACCATCCTCAGAATCATTCCCTATCTCCTGTTCCTCTTCCGACTCTTCCACCGGATCCTCTTCAAATTCCTCTCCATCGTCATTCAACTCAGATTCTTCCTATGGGTCTTCCTCCTGCTCTGTCTCGGATTCTATCTGTATGCACTCTACTAATCGGTCATCATCTTCGGCAGGTAGCGGTATGTGATCAATGGAACCTGGGACCACTTGATGATGCATCGAGCTAGTCACAAGGTAATGCGGCAGGATCTCATGGTAGATTTGCAAAGCACGCACTGCGTGCTCCAGCAAGGGTATACCATCTCTGCTTGGTCGGGCTAGCTCATCTTCCTCGTTGATCCAGATATAATACTCCGAAGTGCACCATGAGTTTCAACCCCTTAGCATTGTGACAAGATCAGTCCACTATTCTTAGAGCCTTCTCATCCTCGATATTGGAATCTGTCCATTGTACTATCCTGATACAGTGCTTTCCTCGTCCAAAGAGGCACATCTTGAATCAACCCGAACTATTTGAGAACCCGTAGGGGTGAGTATGGTTGGATAACCTCAAGTCCTATTAGCTCAATGAAGTATTTCTGAGGAGTCCTTAGGTTTGCCCTACCACCTAGCCATGACAGCTTCCAATTGACCCATTCTCTACTTAGGTTTGTCATCATTTCCCTCCACTCTTCTTGTCCATGTAGGGAGACCCAATGTCGCATCCTCTCATTGTGGCTTCGGATTATGTTGCTAACGCCTAAGAAGTAGTCGACTGTGGCCTCTTGCTGGAAGAAATGTTCTGTGGCCTAGACTTGAAGCAGCAAATTACATCCCTTAAACAAATCATACCCTCGTGCACATACAGACAAAGCCCTTAGAATCTCAGCTAACACCATCGGTACTAGAGTAGCTTGGGGATTGCCTCGGAATGTCACCAGAACCACGGGTAACAAGTTGATATTGATCGGACCTCTTCTTTGCAGAAAAACCAACAATCCCAACAGCGCAAAGGAGAAAGTTATGGGCTTGAGACTCTCCCACATTGCCTTATCACAGTAAAATTCTCCCAAGTACCATTTATAGCTTTCACGATGTCTGAACCTATCAAATAGTTGGTGTAGCGTCACCCATCCGTCCTCGATGTTTCTCAAACCTGGAATGTTTGCCAGACCCAGAGCATCAAGAAACCAGTAATCGGGCATGGTGATTGGTAATATCGGTCTCCTTCCTATAAATGGAAATTCCGTGAAACTAGTAACTTCTTCTAATATCGGCACTAACTCACAATCAACGAACTTGAACACCACCTTGGCCGGGTCCCAGAACTCTATCAATACGCTAGTAAGCACCTTGTCATCTCGGATGTTTGGCAAGGCGGTCAGCACTCCCAGGTGTGTTTGAATTTCATCTCCATGTTTCCGGTGAATATTCTTGCACCACTAATTCAGCTTGTGTGGTTCTCCCATCAGCATATTGATCTTGGGGATGTTTTAGTTGATTTCTATTTATAAAGTGGGTAAAGAAAGGGTTTGACAAGTGTTTGCTTCGGATCTTTAGGTCTCTCGTCAAGTTTCTTTGTCTTTCCACAAAAGTCATGTCATTGGATGCATGACCCGTTGACATTAGGGTAGCTTTCCTAAATGTGTGTCGATACCAAGGATCGAATCACCTAAGGTTTATGCAATATGACCTATGTTTGCTAGAGTAGAATGTTTCCTACTTTGAATTGGACTGAAGACTACAAGAAGTTATGTCAGTTGACCTAACAAAGCCATTCTCCGAAACTAAAGAGTTTTGAAAAGAAGGTTCAGAGAGGTGTAGAAGACAACCTCACACGCCATTGAGTGGGACAGTGTACGGCCAGGACTCGATGGGAAGAAGTGTGATGACAGTATGTATAAAGCGGTAACAGATAGGGGTGTAACAATAAAGGGCATGATAATAAGCAAGCACAAGGAGCAAGTGTCACTACCCAAGCCAGAGGGCCATGACTGGCACCTGGGCCATTCTTGCTGAGCACCAACGACATTTTATCTAACCTTTCTTATTATCTATAAGGGCCGATGAGATCACTATAAATGGTAGACATGAATCCTAAACAACCAAAAATGACAGATAATGACATGAACATATATATATCATGAGTCAAAAAGGCTGTCATGAAGCTACGTATAAGGTACGAGCTAACAAGCTGCCATGAGAGACTATACAACAAAAATTAGTCGACAAGGCTATTCAAACTATGCATGAGTAGACACCTGTCTATGAGCCTCTAAAGGAACATAAGTGCTGCAACATTGCCGGAACAGGGCCCCGACATACCCATAATTTCTCTAACAAAAATGCATACCAAGACAACGGCAAGTCCGGAGAAGGCATCTCGCCAATAGCCGCTGAACTAGGCAGCCTCCTATGGTGGGGGAGCTTCGCCTACCTGTCTATCAGGATCTGCAGCACGACATGCAGCGTCCACAAATAAAAGGACGTCAGTACGAATAAAGTACTGAGTATGTAAGGCAGGAAAGCATAGGTAAGAACAAGAATGTAAAAAGGGCTAGAGAATATACTACTTGTAACATCTAGGTAACTCTAAGGGCTACTGAAATGAATACATGATGCGCATATATATATATATATATAATAGCACCCAATTTTTCCGATTCGGCGGTTCGATCTATGATTTATCATTCATGGACGTTGATAAGATCCACCGTTGTACTGCGCTCTCCAAGTGTGCTTGTTCCCCCCTTCTTCCTTACCCTGGCAAGTCTTTGTGAAATAACTCCGATGAGAAGAAAAAAGAAGGCGTTAAGAGACCCTCCTGGCCCAACCCTAGACACTCTAAGATCCTTTTTCAAACCTGCTCCCATTTCGAGTCAAGAAAAAAACGGCTCGAATATATATATATATATATATACACACGCACACACACCCACACACACATAAACTTTTAAAATATACGCCTCTATGGGCATCATTATCATCATATCGTACCCGGCCACGTGAAGCTCGGTAAAACCCAACTGATCAGTGGTTGCACAATAGGTGCGGTACCCAGTCAACTATATCGCGGCTCGGTAGAGTAAAGAAGATACATATAAATGATGTGTGCTGGACTCATTGGGATCACATCTTGAAGTTTTCGGAGTGATGTAACGTCGGTATCCTCCATACACGTTATTAGGACTAAGTCCTCGTCAAGAATCTTATAACGATCAGGAAGTACCAACAACATTTATAACATAAGAATAAGAGAAGTAACATCAACATCAATCGTTCCATAAGAAGGGAAACAATGTAAGTACTGCTAGCCTCTAAGAGTGGAGTACCTTTGGAAGCTCGTTCATTACATTACACACAATCGAATTCGTGCAAAAGAGGAAAATGGGTAGCCTCACATACCTTGTATATACTGCACAACCTCAAGCTATGAAAATTCCATGACTCCTTAGTCTACAATAAGAGAAATGACGCTATCGTTATCGTTTAAGCGTCGTAACTATTATGTATCAACTGTAACCTATTTTGCGATGGCACGGACAGCACCTCCCTAATTCATATGACTTCCCACAAGTTAACACAATCACCAAACAGCCCAAACAACATCAATAATAATCATATTGAGCCTTCCAAAATAGTCCACCAACCAACAACATTACTAGCAAGCCTTTCGACATATATCTCACAAGTTCTAGCTTCAACGACTTAGCCGTAACTTGGATAATCTTAAATACATGTAGGGTAAGAGGTTCCTTACCTTCAAAACAGAAAGAAAAAACTCCAACTTCACCTTAATTGACCACGAAATATCCCTCCAATGCTGCCACAAGAACAAGGAAGCGAAGCTAGCAATCAATTAGGGTCTTTCGGCACTAGAATCACTTTAGAAGACTTGAAATCACCTAGGGTTGATATTAAAACTTGAGGGAGTATTTTATGGAACAAAAAAAACTTTAAAAAACCTCCCACACTAGCTGGAACAACACAAAAATCAGCAACAACAAGAAGAATAAGAAACTTACTAGCGCCACGGGATTCCCGACACTTGATTTGCCTTGTTTGCCCTTTGTTTTAGTCTTGAATCATGAGAGAACCTTGAGAGGGTGTTCTTAGGGTTCTAAGGTATTTATATACTGAAAGACAATGACTTAAAACGGGGCTGAGGCGTGTTATATACATCTATATCTCTTAACCGCCTATGTAGGCCCCATATAGAGCTGCTTGGCGCAGTCTCGCAAAAACGCGAATATCTCTCAACTCGGAGATCGTATCGACAAACAGTTTAATGTGTTAGAAACTAGACTCATATACCTTGAATTTGGTGGATATATCAATCTGTTATTACAAGTAAATTTGGAGAAAAGCGTAGTGACATTTGACCTAAAGTATAAGTAAAATTATGAATGTAAGTTGCGACAACTTTTGTCGACTTTTGTTTCATAACTCGTTTGACTTCAAGACTTATGAAAAGGATATTATATGATTCAAATACCTTAAAACATAACCTCTTGGTAATATTAATCACCTCTAGATTTACCCGAAAATACGAGTTACAACATCCTTGATTCGTTTAACTTCCAATACTTGTTAACCACTCTTATACACCCTTGCATCATTTAAGGCCAATAGGACTAAATTCTAATCATCTCAAAGATAATCTCTTCTCGGACCTATGTAGACTAACTTACGGCGTAATCAAATGTATACAAATATGGGTTGTAACACCCTCGCCCCCTTAGGAACATTTGTCCTCGAATGTAAGGTTTTACGGGGAGTCTAACTCATTGTGGATTTCTGACAAAAATTTCTGGCTGAGTTTCCTTTATAAAATGGACACTAGCCAAACTTGCAAGCAATTAGCCCCAACCTGTGGCCTTGCAAGGCTATACAAAGCATTATAGCTACATACATTATTTGCATATCACCATTTTGTATTAAGAAAGAGTATTCTCAAGTTATTGCTTCCCTCATAGAGACGTTTCTCCTTCTAATGCGTCTTGCGTTCCCTCGGCATCCTCATTATCTTCATTCTAGAACAGGTAAGGGTATTTATACTTCATCTCATCTTCTGCTTCCCGTGTCATTTTTTCGTATTATTGTTCCTCCACAATACTTTGACGGAAGCTACATCCTTTGTTCTCAGCTAGCGGACTTGTCGATCTAATATAGCCACTGGCATTTCTTCATATGATAGATCCTTTGTAACTTGTACATCTTTGATAGGAACGGCCCGAGAAGGATCTCCAATACATTTTCTCTACATAGATACATGGAATACCGGGTGGACAAATTCCAATTTGGATGGCAATTCTAACTCATAAGCAACCTGTCCAATTCGTCGAAGAATTTTGTACGGCCCGATATATCGCGGATTCAGTTTACCCTTCTTCCAAAAATGCATAACACCCTTCATCAGGGAGATCCTCAGGAAAACCCAATCACCAACCTCAAAATCCAGGTCACGACGTCGAACATCGGAATAAGATTTTTGCCTGCTCTGTGCCGCCTTCAGTTGCTCTTGTATCACTTTCACCTTCTCAATGGCTTGGTGAATCAAATCTGGCCCATATAATTCTGTCTCACTGACTGCGAACCATCCAACTGGTGATCGACATCTCCTCCCATATAGTGCCTTGTACCGAGCCATTTTAATACTGGAATGGTAGCTATTATTGTAGGCGAATTCTATGAGTGCTAGATGATCATCCCAATTCCCCTTGAAATCTTGAACAAATGCTCGTAGCATATCTTCGATTGTCTGAATGGTACATTCAGCCTGTCCGTTAATCTGCGGATGGAATGTCGTGCTGAGATTCACTTGTGTGCCTAAACTCTTCTGAAAAGACCTCCAAAAGTTAGCCGTAAATTGAGCTCCTCGGTCTGATATAATAGACACCGGCACACCATGAAGCCTAACAATCTCCTTGTTATACAGCTTCGCATAATCTTCAGCTGTGTAAGTTGTCTTAACTGGCAGAAAATGGGCACATTTTTTAAGTCGATCAACACCCAGATGGAGTCAAACTTATGATAAGAGTGAGGTAATCCTATAATGAAGTCCATATTAATCACCTCCCATTTCCAAGTCGGAATCTCTATATTCTGAATCAATCCACCAGGTTTCTGATGCTCAATCTTTACTTGTTGACAATTAGGGCAGTGGGCTACAAATTCTGCAATAGACTTCTTCATGTTATCCCACCAATACTGCTCCTTAACATCATAATACATCTTTGTCGAGCCGGAATGGATGGAATATCGGGACTGATGAATCTCAATCATAATTTTCTCTTGCAAATCTGCTACATTAGGCACACATAATTGGCCCTAGTATCTTAGTGCCCCATCTCCTCCGATCTCGAAAGCCGTAATTTTACACTGCTGAACGCTCTCTCTCAATCGTACTAAGGTAGGATCTTCATATTGCCGTGCTTTTACCACGACTACCAAAGATGATTATGATGTATTCTATACAATAACATCTCCGTCATCAGAGTCTAACAATCTGATTCTCATATTGGCTAGTTGATGAAGCTCTTTAGTCAACCCCTGTCTACCTGCCTCAATGTGTACTAAGCTTCCTATTGACTTACGACTAAGAGCGTCTGCCACAACATTGGCTTTACTGGGGTGGTACAATATCTTGACATCGTAATCTTTCTGTAATTCAAGCCACCTACGCTGCCTCATATTCAATTCCTTCTGCTTGAATATGTATTGTAAGCTTTTGTAATCTGTGTAGATGTCAACATGGACACCGTATAAGTAGTGCCGCCAAATCTTCAAAGCATATATTACTGCAGCCAATTCCAAATCATGAGTCGGGTAATTATTTTCATGCTTCTTCAATTGTCTTGATTCATATGCAATCACCTTCCCACGTTGCATCAATACGCACCCCGAACCTATATTTGAAGCATCACAATATACCACATAACCTTCGGTTCCTTCTGGGAGAGTGAGCACCGGTGCGGGTGTCAATTGATTCTTTATCTCCTGAAAAGTACGTTCACAAGCGTCAGAGCATTGGAACTTGGTAGCTTTCTGTGTTAACTTAGTCAATGGTGTTGATATAGAGGAAAACCCTTCTACAAATCAGCTATATTATCCTGCTAGCCCCAGGAAGCTGCGAACTTCTGACGGTGTTGTAGGTCTTGGCCAACTCTTCACTGCATCAATCTTCTGAGTGTCGACACTAATACCCTCGTCAGATATCACATGGCCCAACTGAGTTTAGCCAGAATTCACATTTGGAGAGCTTAGCATATAACTTACCATCCTGAAGGGTTTGCAATACTATCTGCGAGTGGTCCGCATGGTCCGCCTCCGAACGAGAATACACCAGAATGTCATCAATGAACAAGATCATGAACATCAAGATAGGACCTGAATACACTATTCATGAGATCCATAAAAGCTACTGGGACGTTTGTTAGCCCGAACGACATCACCAAGAACTCAAAGTGCCCATATATTGTCCGCAATGTCGTCTTTGGAATATCCTTCTCCTTAACCCTCACTTGATGATACCCTGAACGTAAGTCAACCTTGGAAAAATACTTGGCACCCTGGAGTTGGTCAAACAGGTCGTCAATCCTTGGAAGTGGATATTTCTTCTTTATAGTAAACTTATTCAACTGTCGATAATCGATGCACATCCTTAACGACCCATCTTTCTTTTGCACGAACAAGACTGGCGCACCCCAAGGTGAAGTGCTTGGCCTAATGAAGCCCTTATCTAGCAAATCCTTCAAGTGCACCTTGAACTCTTGCAACTGCGTCGGGGCCATCTTGTATGGAGGGATAGAGATCAGTTGAGTGTCAGGAAATACATCAATGCTAAACTCAATCTCTCTTTCTGGAGGAAGACTTGGGAGTTCATCTCGGAAAACATCTGGAAATTCACTGACCACGGGGATTGATTGCATCCCTAACGTGAACAAGATGATAAATGTAACCCTTTGAGATCATTTTCCTTGCCATATGATAGGAAATAAACATACCTTTCGGCGTAGCAATGCTCATCTTCCATTCGATGACGGGTTCACTAGGAATCTGAAACCTAACCATCTTCGTACGACAATCAACATTTTCATAACATGAGGCCAACCAGTCCATTCCCATTATCACATCAAAATCAACCATTTCTAACTCAAATAAATTCGCCGAGGTTTGACGACTACAAATCATCACTGTGCAACCACTATATACCATTCTAGCAATCACAGATTCTCCTATCGGAGTAGATACCACGAGTGATTTACTTATTAATTCGGGTTTGACGCCAAACTTATTAGCCACAAAGGGTGTAACATATGATAATATAGATCGCGGATCAATCAACGCATATACATCATAAGAACACACAGACAATATACCTGTAACAATATCCAGAGATGACTCGATATCCTGTCAACCTAGTAGAGCATATCTTCGATTTTGAGTACCACTTGCACTAGGCACTGCACCTCTACCTCTACCACAACCTGTCGACTACTGAAAACCCCATACTGGAGGTCGAACTGATGAGGAAGAAACAGACACATATCCAGTCAGCTGAGCCGTACCACCACCTCCCCTGTTAGGACAATCCCGCATCATATGGCCAGGCTGTCCGCAAGAATGACATGCATTTGAACCTCGACGGCACAGTCCAAAGTGGGCCTTGCCGCACTGATCACAACGAGGTGTTGGGGGTCTCGTCAAACTAGTATCCCTATGATATTGTGAGCCTGATGCCCGCGAACTCTGACCTGAACCAGAATAGGTAAATTGATCATACTGAGGCCTCTGAAAGCGTGGAGGAGCCCTAGCTACAGGTGGCACCAAACTCCTCGAAGACTGGGGCCTGACACTACCTCTGAAGTCACCAGAATACCCTGCAAATCTCGCCCTCTTATGCTGGCCCCTATCCTGCTCCCTGTCTGCTCTTTGCTGGCGCTTACGATCCTCTAGTGTGTGGGCATAAGTCTAAATATGGAAAATGTCCATGCCCTCTATCAAGGAGGCTGTCGTGCACTCATTTATCAAATGTGGTCCTAATCCGTTCACAAATAGGTGCACCCTGTCGCTCATCTCGGCCACCATACGGGAAGCATACCTTGCTAAAGAATCAAACTGCATACTATACTCTCGCACACTCATATTACCCTGTCGAAGGTTCAAGAACTTATCAGCTCTAGCTCATCGTATCTCAACTGGCAAGTAGTGACGAAGAAAGGCCTCAGAAAATTCCTTCCACACAGGTGGAGGAGCGTTCGGACCCTTGGATCTTTCCCAACTATCATACCAGAAAACTGCTAAATCCCGTAATCGTTAAGAAGCCAACTCTACTGCCTCCGTATCACTAGCGTGCATAACCCATAGTGTTCGATGAACGTGATCAATAAAAGTCTGCGGGTCCTCCTTGGGGTCTGACCCGGTAAACACTGGAGGATCTAGATTAATAAAATCACGAACCCTCGCACTTACTGGTTTATCAGCAGTACCGATATTCTGCCTATGAGCCTAAGCAGCTACCAAGCTAGTCAACAACTGTACCGTACTCTGCATATCCTGGTCTATAGTACCAGATGGAGGAATTGGAGATGCTGGGTGCCTTCTAATATCCTCTGGAGGAGAAAGAGTAAATGAGGTCTGAGACGGCATCTCACTCTGAGGCTCACTTTGGCCTGCTCTGGCGGGAGGCACCTGACTGGTACCATCTCCCGCAGCTGTATCAAGGCGTCTACTAATCACTTGCTTCCTAGTCGTGGCTTCGCTAAAAATAACATGGTGAATATTAAAGACGAATACTTACGACTCAGCTATGCGCACGATCTAGCTTCAGGAAAAAGGTAACAACCGTAAATGTCATGCAGCCTCCTGATAATAAATGTGGCGCGCTACACATCTATAATTAAGACTCTACTAGACACGGCTCATAGACAACCCTTAGGACAAACCTGCTCTGATACCAAGTTTGTTACGATCCAAGCCGGAGGGCCATGACTGGCACCCGGGCAATTCTTGCCAAGCACCAATGCACATTTTATCTAACCTTTCTTATTATCTATAAGGGCCGATAAGATCAGTATAAATGGTAGAGATGAATCCTAAACAACTAACAATGATAGATAATGGCATGAACATATACATATCATGAGCCAACAAGGCTGTCATGAAGCTACGTATAAGGTACGAGCTGACAAGCTACCATGAGAGACAACACAACAAAAATTAGTCGACAAGGCAATCCAAACAATACATGAGCCGACACCTGTCTATGAGCCTCTAAAGGAACATAATTTCAGCAACATTGTCGGAACAGGGCCCCGACATACCCATGACACCTATAAAAAAAATATATACCAAGACCACGACAAGTCCGGAGAAGGGATATTGCCAATAACCGTTGAACTAGGAAGCCTACTATGATGGGGGAGCTTCGCCTACCCGTCTATCAGGATCTGCAGCACGACATGCAGCGTCCACAAATAAAAGGACGTTAGTACGAATAAAGTACAGATTATGTAAGGCAGGAAAGCATAAGTAAGAACAAGAATGTAAAAAGGGCTAGAGAATATAAAACCTGTAACATCTAGGTACCTCTGAGGGCTACTGACATGAATGCCTCTATGGGCATCATTATCATCATATCGTACCCGACCCTAATAGGCTCGGTAAAAACATACTTGGCCATCATAAGGCTTGGTAACCGGCCACGTGGAGCTCGGTAAAACCCAACTGATCAGTGGTTGCACAATAGGTGCCGTACCTAGACGACTATAGCGCGGCTCGATAGAGTAAAGTAGATACATATATATGATGTGTGCTGGACTCATTGGAATCACATCTTGAACTTTTTGGAGGGATGTACGATCGGTATCCTCCGTACACATTAGTAGGACTAAATCCTCATCAAGAATCTTATATGAATCAGGAAGTACCAACAACATTGATAACATAAGAATAAGAGAAGTAACATCAACAAACCTTGTATCTTTGGAAGCTCGTTCATTACATTACACACAATCGAAATCGTGCAAAAGAAGGAAAGGGGTAGCCTCACATACCTTGTATATACTGCCCAACCTCAAGCTATGAAAATTCCACGACTCCTTAGTCCACAATAAGAGAAATGACGCTATCATTATCGTTTAAGCGTCGTAACTATTATGTATCAACTGTAACCTATTTTGCGATAAAACGGATAGCATCTCCCTTATTTATATGACTTCCCACAAGTTAACACAATCACCAAACAGCCCAAAAAACATCAATTATAATCATATTGAGCCTTCCAAAATATTCCACCAACCAACAACATTACTAGCAAGCCTTTCGACATATATCTCATAAGTTCTAGCTTCAATGACTTAGCCGTAACTTGGATGATCTTAAATAGATGTAGGGTAAGAGGTTACTTACCTTTAAACAGAAATCAAAACTCCAATTTGACCTTAATTGACCACGAAATATCTCTCCGATGCTGCCACAAGAACAAGGAGGCGAAGCTAGCAATCAATTAGGGTTTTTCGGCACTAGAATCACTTGAGAAGACTTGAAATCACCTAGGGTTGATATTGAAACTTGAGGGGTTATTTTACAGAACACAAACAACTTAAAACAACCTCCCACACAAGCTGGAATGACACAAAAATCAGCAACAACAAGAAGAATAAGAAACTTACTAGCGTCACGGGATTCCTGACACTTGATTTGCGTTTTTTGCTCTTTGTTTTAGTCTTGAATCATGAGAGAACCTTGAGATGGTGTTCTTAGGGTTCTAAGGTCTATATATACTGAAAGCTAATGACTTAAAATGGGGTTGAGGCTGTTATATACATCTATATCTCTTAACCGCCTATGTGGGCCCCATAGAGAGCTGCTTGGCGTAGTCTCGCGAAAACGCGAATATCTCTCAACTCAGACATTGTACCGACAAACGGTTTAATGATTTAGAAACTAGACTAATAGACCTTGAATTTGGTGGGTATATCACCTCGTAAATCCAAGTGTATTGGGAGAAAAGGTTAGTGACATTTGACCTAAAGTATAAGTAAAATTATGAATGTAAGTTGCGACAACTTTTGTCGACTTTTGTTTCATAACTCGTTTGACTTCAAGACTTATGAAATGGATATTATATGATTCAAATACCTTAAAACATAACCTCTTGGTAATATTAATCACCTCTAGATTTACCCAAAAATACGAGTTACAACATCCTTGATTCGTTTAACTTCCAATACTTGTTAACCACTCTTATACACCCTTACATCATTTTAGACCAATATGACTAAATTCTAATCATCTGAAATGTAATATCTTCTCGGACCTATGTAGACTAACTTACGGCGTAATCTAACGTACACAAATATGGGTTGTAACAGCAAGTAAGACAGGTAATCACATAATTGCAAGTTAAATACAGTTAATGCAGTGAACAAACAAATCTAAGCTCCAAGTCTAGTCTAAGTCCGCTATGGTCAGAACCTAAGTATGAATCCCAGGTCGGAGTCGCCATGTTGTTGCACCCTATTTTTCACTAGTCAAAACAAGATTCAACTTGTGATTTCTCTGTTGTTGATGAAAGAGAGTCGCCACCTAATATTTAAAGGTATACTAAGGTACCATTTAATTAGTAAAGCCATGTTCTTTACTTGTCATCTAACTGGTGAGATTTTGGGAAAGGGTTCTTATTCTTTTAAGGGGAAGGTGTTAGGCACCCCTTAAAATCTACTTGAGGTAGCTCCTTAGGACTTGGACTAGGTTAAAGGGTTAGTTGTTTTTATTATGCTTAAACTAGGATATTAGGTCTCTATTTACGGAGGCTTAATACTTGAGAAGTGTGTGCTTTTAAAAGACATAGGTTTAGAAAAGCTTTTGGAGATAAAGTATTGAACATAATGTTTGTATTCATAACAATATGAGATGCGATTAAATTGTAAACATTTTAACTGATTATAGCTATTTGTGTAACTTTAGTGAAAATATTATGAAGGAATGGGTTAAGATATCCCTTAGTTTTCAGATTCATTTCTTTGAAGAGAATTGCTAGACATCCCTTTGAACCGGGCGGTGGACTTTGTTCAATCTTATGGAGAAACGCAGTTTAAAAGACTAGTTTAGATTTCACTTCAGGTTTCTTAGAAAAGAGAGAATTATCGCCTTTGCTAAAGCTGTTTTGTTCCCAAAAGACTTCATAAAATCATTAGTAAAGATTAATATAAACAATGTATAATTAGCGAATTAAGGCTATCTATTACTAAGTCTAACTAAGTCTAACATTTCTTTTAATCCTATATATTTAGGGCTTGCCTAGATTGTCTACATGACTCAAAGAGCTAAAGTAAAGCATTCAATCCAATATGATAATTGTTGTATACACGTGGGAGATAAAGACAACAAAATGAAGCAAAGGCAGTGAATCAGTAAAGCTATAAAGCAGTAAAGCAGTAAAGGGAGAAGATGGACTCTGGTTTTGGGCCTCAAAGAGGCAGGCCCATCAGATGCCAGAAAACAGATAGCGGCTGGCTTCAGACTTCCCAGAATGCGCAGGGGCGGGATTTGGGCCTGAGTTCTTTGAGAACTCGACATGCCTAATTATAATACATGTTCAAAAAAGAAAGAAGATCATTATATATGCTACTCCATACATATAATCATACATGAAATGAACTGGTAAGGGTCTAAACAAATTGTAGCAATCAATGATAATTTAAACTATAGGGATTGCACTAATGTGAGGGGTCGCATGTGGCAAAGCGATTTACATTGAAACCTTTCATTGCTATTAAACACTAAACCTGAAGGGAGTAATATAGGTCAATAGATCAGAGGCTAAGGGTAGAGTTCCGTTCATGGCCAAAGCTCTCTTTGGACCTTGACACTTCAAAGTTCCCAAAGGTCTCAAGGCCCAGGGCAGTGCTTGTAGCAAGGAGAGTAGCTCAACCAAGGACTAAACTCTACTCCTAAATACCCCTAATTACTCACATTTATTCCTCCCAGCAAGTTTAAGTTCCAATGAGGCACTTCAATGTAAATCTCACTATCATAGTGACACCATACCACAGAAGTGTGCGTACACTTTCATAACAGTTAATACAAAATGCTCATAGGATCAGAAGGCAACCAATATCCCTAATGTAATCACAATATAACAAAGTACATGATTTAATGCAAATAATATGCTTTGACATGCTTAAAAGAATCAACTTCACATATAAAGACAAAGGCATCATCAGGTCATTATAAGGAAATCAAACACTTAGATCCTACATTTCAAGAATGAAGTAAGTGCATGACTTAAACAAATGAAGTTCTGGACATGGACACATTCTTTTTATAGCTTAAGCCTCAACTTCTAGCGTATATACAAGTTAACAGTTCCAACAAAAACATCTAAATACTATTATCAGAGGTGTAGGTTGACCACATCAATTGAGTCCTTTAAAAATTGCTGACAGAGATACCATTAATAATTACCATTACAACTCCTAAATAGTGCTAACAGAATTGTAGATTAACAACTACAGTTAGAACTTCTAAATGATATTAGCAAGGTCACAGACTCATATCTTCAGTCAGAACTTCCGAGAATGTTAACAGGGTTGCAAATTAACAAGATCCGATTAGAACTTCTAAAGCACATCAATAGAAATACAAACTAAGGACCATAATGGAGGGTTCATTCAAAGTTTATACACTAGGTCTTGTTCACTCACATAAGCTTAATGAAGTTCTAATGACTATCTTTACATATACATGGTTATGGATGGCAAGCATAAAGTATTGGAGAATCAAATGAGTGCAAGATCACATGTACACGAGACATATAGCAAAGAGTTATACTATTTCAAATGTTTTATCATCATCAAACTAATATTGTTACTGCATGGATCTCAGAAAATTTGTCAAGCAGGTCAATTATAGGATTTCAGGCTTATTGGAACTTTGTTTTAACATTATAGCTTGACAAATAGAATACCAGAACTTACACAAACCATCATAACTTAGGTCAAGAATGTTATGAACTTCAAAATGCACACAAAGATGGTACAGGATTGCAGTATGCTCAAATCATATTTGTACAATGTGATCAGAGAACCATGAGCTCATCAGAGAATCAATGACCTTTAGAGAGTTCACAGGATTAACAAAAGCATGCTAAAGGAGAGGATAAGATCAGATATCATAAACTAATATCTTCAAACCAAAATGACATCCTCACCTTATCACTAAAACATATTCATATTTGTTTAAAGTCTGGATTATCAGGTGAGCTACTACAAATGCAGATAACACTTAAGGCAAAAATGACAGTACTTAACAGAACATCAAGGAAATCCAATAGAAATCAAACATCAATATAGTTTTAGAGTTATAAGGCTATTTTTAAGATTGAACTATAGAGATGGGTCATCGCATGTTCATGGGAATTGTTATAGAACTCTAATTTCAATAACCAAAGGAAATTCATGATCTCAGAACCTATTTAGCAACCATATGTCATTAGTGAGCACATAGAACTTTTAACCATGAATACATTATTAACGGCATAATTTAGTAACAAAACAATTCACACTTAGTAATTTGAATGAGTTAAGAAGGATCGGATTGAGGTTTTATTGACCTCCTCAAGGGCAGCAAACCGAACGAGTACTCAACTTAGCTGTTAGAAAACCAAAAGCTCAGCTTTCAACTAGTGACAAACTCAGAGCCAAAAGAAATAGAGAAATAGAGGTTGAGTAAAACTCAAAATTTCAAACGAAAAAAAAACCTAAGCAATACTTTATTGTATCTCAATTTCTTCAGAATATTAGGTGTTATTGGTGTCTTCTTAGTGAAGGCATTTAAGACTGCTATTTATAGTGGCTGTTGAGCCTTAGGGTTATAGATTCAAACCATGGTAATGGAGGATGATAGACGAGTGGCGATGCAAGAAAAATCGGGGAAAATCTAAAGAGACTGAGGGTAAAATGATGAAGAGAGTTTACCTTACTGGAAATTTGGCCGTTGAAAGCAAGGACCATCGGGTAAAGTCCCAATATCCAGAGGTCATTTGACCTCTGGACCTCGAATAATCATGATGAGGCCCTGAAGTATGCTCTTGCACACTCCGATTTAATAGAGTACAAAGAAATCTAGAGATTTGATGTTTCACCTTCGAGTCTTTTTTTTTAATTTTTTTTTTAAGCAAATACCTCTAAGCACATTGCCTAGAGGATATATATATATTTATATTAAAATTAAAGAAATACAAGGTTTTACAAAAAAGTTCCGAATTTAAAAAGTGCAACTAATTTAAAAACTATTTATTACAAAAGGTATCAAAACCAACTTTCAATCCGTGAAGGCTTGCATATTCCTCGCCAACTGCAAAACATAGATGTAGCACCTCTATTGCTCTCACCAGGCGCCAATTTTTGCATTCAAATGGATTGGCAAACGGGAATCTCCAGTGTCCTTCACATTGCATCGTTGGAATTGATACGATGTCCTAAAATACATTTGTCATAGAATGTTATCACATCTCCAGAATGAACATGTGTACATGTTAATACCACTGGAAGATGCTCTAACTTTCTATGAATTATTCTGCACATAGGCCATGTATCAACTACTCTGGATCGTCTTCTGCCAGTTTTGAGCCTTAAGCTTTTCATCATTTGAGTCTGTTCACTGTAATTGTGGGTGTGAGTTACTGTCTTTAATTCGATAGTACTTTGGGCTCGATCAGCTCTCAGTTGCCATCGTCGATCTGCTCTTCTGATGTTAAAGTAGATCCCTGAAAGTTCGTAACACAAAAGATAAAGAAAGAAAGTCAGGTTCATATATGTTCTCTGCTGCTTCAGTTTGATTCCAGTGACTTTAATGCTTATTTCCAGTGTTGTCATTGATTCTTGTTGTAGTAGATCAATCCTCATCAGGGTTGACAGTAGAGTTTGCCAACTGCTGCATTTCTCGACCTCACCCTGTACTCTGTTCTCGCTAATTTCCTTTCGATCCTTGATGTCGATCATGTAGTATGTACTCAAATATTGAACTTGTGTAATATTTGAATCCTTGAATTGTGCTCTATCATGATGATCTGTATGTTTGCAGCACAGATGCCTTTTCGATTGTCCTTCAGTTGAAGTAAGAACTGCTTTGATCAAGCTTAGTACAATTGGTCTAACAGTGTTGTAGTATCCAACAGTACAGTTTTCATATAGCATTAGTACACCTCCAGAATGAGCATGTGAACATGCTAATACCACTGGAAAATGTTCTAACACTATATGAAATTGTCTGCCTTGGTATTTCATCCAGGTATAATTGTTCTCCAATGAGAGTCGACTGCCTTCAGTTAGACAAGTAGAATCTGAATTGTCGAAACTTAATAACAGTTGATCCAGTGTAGTATCACAATTCCCTATAATACAGTTTTCATACAACATTAGTACACTTCCAGAATGAGCATGTGAACATGCTAATACCACTGGAAATGTTCTAACATTGTATGTGGTTGTCTGCATATAGGCCTCTTTCAAAAATTTATCGGGATGTTTTTCTTTTTGCGATTCTTTTGGTGTTTGTGGCTTGTCCAGATTTCTGATCCTTTTTGTCAACCTTGGATTAAATGTTTGAATGGTTCCTGCAAAAGAAAACACCATGTTAGTGAAAAAATCCTCGATACTTCTGTTGGATGCTTCCCACATGATCAGCATAGTCGAAACTCCCAGTCCTTCAGCTTTCAAAGGGATGTTTTTCATTGTGTTCGAGTTCTGATATGTTGTTATGCTCGATAGATTCGAGTTCTGCTCACAAAAGATACTCGACAGCAGCAGTGTAGACTGTCCCCTTCTCGACCTCGAACCTCTAAGCTGTCCCCTTTTTGATTTTTGATGTCGATCTTGTAGGATGTCCTCCAATATTTGTCTTCCAGTCAAGCCTGTAGAATAGTTGTCTCCTTGAATGTGCTCGATCATGATGTTAGAGCAATTCTCTATTTGTTTACAGCACCAATGACGATGAAATTCAATTCCACAATCAAAGAAAATGATCGCTACTGCTGGCTTTTGGTTCCAGTGATTTTCAGCATTAATTTCTTTTCGTGATTCTTCCTGTTGCGATTGTCCTTCAGTTACTTGACAACTACCATCAGTCTTGAATCCATTTATTCCTTTGTGGTCTATCAAATTTCGAGTTGAAGTATCGATGGTATATGCAGTGATCCTCAACTTCCAAGTTCGAAATTGCAGAATTCGACCTCGGCCAGATGCATATTTCGAGCTCGAACAGATCCACTGTCCTTCATTTCCAATAGAAATTGACTTTTCAAAGCTTAGAAAAATGGGAGCTGCATTGTCAAACATTAATGACAGTTGATCTAGCACTGTTGTAGTACCATACTTTTTGCAAAAGACAAGAAAGAAGAAGAAGAAGAAGAAGAAGAAGAAGAAGAAGAAGAAGAAGAAGAAGAAGAAGAAGAAGAAAGAAAGCACCATGTTAGTGAAGAGAGAAAGCACAGTGTTGCCATTCCTCATTACAATGTTGCTTCTGTTGTATGCTTCCCAAATGATCAGCACAGTCGAACCACCCAATTTTTCAGCATTCAAACTGAAGTTTTTCAATGTGTTTGAGTTCTGCTTGGTTGTAGTGTTCGACAAAGTCGAGTTCTGCTCACTAAAGATATTCGATTGTCTTCTTGAAATGTGCTCGATCATGGAGTTGAGGCAGCTCTCTGGATGTTCGCAGAGCAAGAGACAAAGAGAATCGATTCCATTATCAATGGGTATGTACTCTGCTGATAGAGTTCGATTCCAGTTGCTTCGGAGTTTGTTTTCCACTGTTATAATCCAGAGATTAGCATCAATTTGTGAAGTACCAATATTCTTTTCATTNATTCTAGATGTACTAATATAGCAAAAACTATTTATTACAAAAAGGTATCAAACCAACTTTCAATCCGTGAAGGCTTGCATATTCCCCGCCAACTGCAAAACATAGATGTAGCACCTCTATTGCTCTCAGCAGGCGCCAATTTTTGCATTCAAATGGATTGGCAAACGGGAATCTCCAGTGTCCTTCACATTGCATCGTTGGAATTGATACGATGTCCTAAAATACATTTGTCATAGACTGTTATCACATCTCCAGAATGAACATGTGTACATGTTAATACCACTGGAAGATGCTCTAACTTTCTATGAATTATTCTGCACATAGGCCATGTATCAACTACTCGGGATCGTCTTCTGCCAGTTTTGAGCCTTAAGCTTTTCATCATTTGAGTCTGTTCACTGTAATTGTGGGTGTGAGTTACTGTCTTTAATTCGATAGTACTTTGGCCTCGATCAGCTCTCAGTTGCAATCGTCGATCTGCTCTTCTGATGTTAAAGTAGATCCCTGAAAGTTCGTAACACAAAAGATAAAGAAAGAAAGTCAGGTTCATATATGTTCTCTGCTGCTTCAGTTTGATTCCAGTGACTTTAATGCTTATTTCCAGTGTTGTCATTGAGTCTTGTTGTAGTAGATCAATCCTCATCAGGGTCGACAGTAGAGTTTGCCAACTGCTGCATTTCTCGACCTCACCCTGTAATCTGTTCTCGCTAATTTCCTTTCGATCCTCGATGTCGATCATGTAGTATGTACTCAAATATTGAACTTGTGGAATATTTGAATCCTTGAATTGTGCTCTATCATGATGATTTGTATGTTTGCAGCACAGATGCCTTTTCGATTGTCCTTCAGTTGAAGTAAGAACTGCTTTGATCAAGCTTAGTACAATTGGTCTAACAGTGTTGTAGTATCCAACAGTACAGTTTTCATATAGCATTAGTACACCTCCAGAATGAGCATGTGAACATGCTAATACCACTGGAAAATGTTCTAACACTATATGAAATTGTCTGCCTTGGTATTTCATCCAGTTACAATTGTTCTCCAATGAAAGTCGACTGCCTTCAGTTAGACAAGTAGAATCTGAATTGTCAAAACTTAATAACAGTTGATCCAGTGTAGTATCACAATTTCCTATAGTACAGTTTTCATAAAACATTAGTACACTTCCAGAATGAGCATGTGAACATGATAATACCACTGGAAATGTTCTAACATTGTATGTGGTTGTCTGCATATAGGCCTCTTTCAAAAATTTATCGGGATATTTTTCTTTTTGCGATTCTTTTGGTGTTTGTGGCTTGTCCAGATTTCTGATCCTTTTTGTCAACCTTGGATTAAAAGTTTGAATGGTTCCTGCAAAAGAAAACACCATGTTAGTGAAAAAATCCTCGATACTTCTGTTGGATGCTTCCCACATGATCAGCATAGTCGAAACTCCCAGTCCTTCAGCTTTCAAAGGGATGTTTTTCATTGTGTTCGAGTTCTGATATGTTGTTATGCTCGATAGATTCGAGTTCTGCTCACAAAAGATACTCGACAGCAGCAGTGTAGACTGTCCCCTTCTCGACCTCGAACCTCTAAGCTGTCCCCTTTTTGATTTTTGATGTCGATCTTGTAGGATGTCCTCCAATATTTGTCTTCCAGTCAAGCCTGTAGAATAGTTGTCTCCACTAATGTGCTCGATCATGATGTTAGAGAAATTCTCTATTTGTTTACAGCACCAATGACGATGAAATTCAATTCCACAATCAAAGAAAATGATCGCTACTGCTGGCTTTTGGTTCCAGTGATTTTCAGCATTAATTTCTTTTCGCGATTCTTCCTGTTGCGATTGTCCTTCAGTTACTTGACAACTACCATCAGTCTTGAATGCATTTATTCCTTTGTGGTCTATCAAATTTCGAGTTGAAGTATCGATAGTATATGCAGTGATCTTCAACTTCCAAGTTCGAAATTGCAGAATTCGACCTCGGCCAGATGCATATTTCGAGCTCGAACAGATCCACTGTCCTTCATTTCTAATAGCAATTGACTTGTCAAAGCTTAGACAAATGGGAGCTGCATTGTCAAACATTAATGACAGTTGATCTAGCACTGTTGTAGTACCATACTTTCTGCAAAAGACAAGAAAGAAGAAGAAGAAGAAGAAGAAGAAGAAGAAGAAGAAGAAGAAAGAAAGCACCATGTTAGTGAAGAGAGAAAGCACAGTGTTGCCATTCCTCATTACAATGTTGCTTCTGTTGTATGCTTCCCAAATGATCAGCACAGTCGAACCACCCAATTTTTCAGCATTCAAACTGAAGTTTTTCAATGTGTTTGAGTTCTGCTTGGTTGTAGTGTTCGACAAAGTCGAGTTCTGCTCACTAAAGATATTCGATTGTCTTCTTGAAATGTGCTCGATCATGGAGTTGAGGCAGCTCTCTGGATGTTCGAAGAGCAAGAGACAAAGAGAAAGAATTCGGCGGGAATCACAGATGCAGGAGACAGTAGGGATGAATCTCTGAGCGATTTGAGACCTTGCACGGATTTGTGCAAAGTTTTTCTTGGTTGATTAGGTGATGGGAGTAGAGAGAGTAAAGAGGAAAGGGAAAGGAGGGGCAGCAGGGTTAGGAGACGAATGATTAGGGTTTTGAGTAAGGTTGAGTCGTCTCTAAGGTTAAAAGGTGTAGGAGTGATCTGGACCGTTGGATTATTGATCAACGACCCTGATAATTCAGAATTTAATAATTTTATATAATGGAATATATGGACCGTTAGATCTCCAGGTTTCGACGGTTGAGATTCAGTCCGAATATGTGTTCTAAAATTAATGGAAAATAGGTGATGGACGTGGGCTGTTGATTAAACGAAAGGACGGCTCAGATTAAATGTATTTTTTTATGTGAGTGGATAAGACGGATGACATGGCACACGCAGATTGGCTCAAAGAGGAGGTCACGGATAGCCAAAGTGGCAAATGAGGGTGGACCTGGACTGCGTTATTAGCAGATTGGGCTTGTGTTTGGGCTGTTTTTGATTTAGAAATAGCCAATTTGTATTTAGGATTGCGATTGCAATTATAGCCCTTTAGTCATTATCATCTTTGAAATTAATTTAAATAAAATTAATTATTTTCAATGAAATATAGTAAAATTATAACTATCAAATATGCTACTAATTATTATAAATAATCACTTCTAAAATACTTTGTTTTCTAAATTATAACAATAATTTTGAATTATCAACATAGTAATCTAATTAATTAGCAATTGAAGAGTAATTCGTTAGATTAACTATAAAATCTATGTTATATATATAAAAAATTATTTTAATAATCTTACAATAATAAATATATTTATAATTACATAATTCCAATACTAAATTAAAAAATTTGAAACTAATAATACTCAATTAATTCGCGAAAATAGGTACTATAGGATTGAAAACATTTTCGAAACATTCGTTGTAAATTATTAAGTATAAATTAATTAATTTAAAAGGAAAGGGTCAAAATTGGCTGTTAACAACATCAACCAGTAGAGCTCTTGCATTCATTATTGTCCCCATGGCCATTCATAAAATGGGGGATGGACATAGTTAGTCTTCTACCACCGGGTCCCGGAAAGGTAAGATGTCTTTTAGTTCTAATTGATTACTTCACTAAATGGGGCAGATCCTTACCAAAATATTGGTGAGCCCGAAGTGGTTGACTTTATATGGGACCACATAATTTGCCAATTCAGAATGCCGAATGAAATTGCCTGCGACAACCGGCCGCAGTTCATAGGTTCAAACGTCACAACATTTTTGGAAGATTTAAAATCAAGAATATTACATCCTCACCGTACCATCCAAGTGCTAACTGACAAGCGGAATCAACAAATAAGGTGATTATCCAAAACCTTAGAAAGGTAGCTAGAAGCTGCTAAAGGCAAATGGCCCAAAGAGCTACCGGGCATTTTATGGGCATACCGAATAACGACGAAATCAAGCATAGGAGAAACACCTTCTTCTCTCATGGACGGTGCAAAAGATCTGATATCGGTGGAAGTAGGGAAACAAACTATATGGGTTTACCGAACAAATTAAGAAGCAAACAATGAAGCATTACTAGTGAGGCTAGACTTGCTCGATAGTCACAGGGACTTGGCGTACGTGAGGATGCTGGCTCAAAAGAAAATGATAGAAAGATATTATAATCACGGGCCAATCTCCGTTACTTTAATGTAGGAGACTTGGTTTTGAGAAACGTGACTCAGAACAATCGAGAAGTAAATGCTAGGAAATCGGGACCGATATGGGAAGGTCCTTACCGGGTTTCAACTATTACCGATAAAGGGTCATGTAAGTTGGAAAATCAAGATGGAGTCAAATTTTCCAGCAATTGGAACGTGACTCACCTCAAAAGGTATTATTGCTGATGGATGTTACCAATACTGAAAGTATGTACTACACTTTCTTTTTTCCTTCATCCAGTTTTTGTCCTAATCGGGTTTTTCTTGCAAGGTTTTTAATGAGGTAGCAACGAAAGGCATACTACGAGGGGAGCATCATCTGCAAAAGAAAAGACCTTTAGACGTCAAGGAATTAAAGTTTCCACATCGATGGCAAATGGCTATATGGATGGTTAAATAGTCTTTGGTTCGATGGAAAGCTTTGGCTTCCATCACTAAAAAAGGACTATTTGACCATTCATATGTCATTTCCACTAATGAAGCAAGAATTTTGGTGTTCAAATTCACACGTTTCGCATTCGAACAAGCGGGGGGGGGGGG